>JANHZT010006057.1:115803-128037 GCA_032468215.1 Stegonotus admiraltiensis | reverse complement strand
GGGACTTTGTAGCCAAAATAAAATACTTTCTCTTGAGAACAAAGGACGTTCTCACACCTGGCCCGAGGAAGGGAGAGAGCCCACCAGACAGAGCCTTGATTGGACCTTCATCAGATCTGTGCCAATATGATGTAGCCAATAAAGCTATTCTTTGAGAGATTGCTATGGGTCTATTACTTGGAACCCTGACACTCTGCACTTTAAGTAGACAATGCAATTTGACGACAAAAGCCAAAGTCACCCCAATTCCAGATAAAACGAGAGAAGCGAGACTGCAGTGGTACAGACGTGTGGGCAGAGCTGGCGTGGAATCCATCGCGAGGCGGGGAACCCGCACTCAGCCCAGAGGGCAGCTCCTAGGATGGCCGAAAAAGTGATGGATGGACTGCCTGCATGGAGACACACAAGCCGTAGCAGACCAGACAAAAGTGGTGTGGGAAATGCAAAACTGGGGCCCCCGTGATATGACGGGAAGAACGCAAAGAAGGAGAAATGGGATTTGAAAAGCAAATTCCCACTGTAGGTTTCTCAGTCCAGGTGTTTCCCTGCTTGGGCTTCACCTTCTGAGCCCGAACCTTTAATTCTGTAGAACGTTTCTTGAACGAAGGCCTGGATGGCTTTGAATCTTTCCACCACGAAGCCCAGGGTGGGGAACTGGCAACTCCCGTAGCTGATCAGCTGTTCCGCTAACACCTCCGGGAAGATCTTCTGAAGCCTCAGCGTCTGGAACCGGGTAAAGGCAGCACCTGGTCAAGGAAGCAGAAAATCCAGGCCCAACTTGAAAAGGAAACCACAACTCTCCTATTGGAAGAGGGGAGGAGTTACTGGACAGGCCCAGCAGAGTGACAGCAACTCTTCTGAAAAGCTGGTGACGTCACGGTTCCAAGGAAAAATAAGAAGTCACTTTAACCACCAGCTCTCAGAAAGTAAATCAAAATGAAGTCTTTGGTTTTAGGAGCACCATCCCACAAAGATTAAGCCGTTTAGTTAGCTCTGACAACCACCCATGTTTGGTTACATGGTTCTCCTCCGTATCCCAAGCCACCATTTGGGTCTACGGTCTGACTGCTGGGCTTTCTCTCTTACCTATTCTGAGATCCAGCTCTTGCCTCACCTCCACGGCATCGTTGACGTTCGGATCTGGCTGGGTGAGGTTCTCGCAAGCGGATCTGATAGCCCGGGGTGTGATCTCTGAGAAGCGAGCTCGGAACACCTGGAGGTTTGGCTTCACTGTCCAAAGAAAGGTTCAAGGCACATGGAGTCAGGGGAAGCAAAGCAAAAACATTGCGGAGAAAGAAACTCATTGTGATTCGGAAGATTTTCTTAATCTCACTCAACCGATAAAAATTCCTGGCCAAAATGTCTGTTCCCAAGGATGTGCGCATGTTGAATGTTCAGCCCTTCACCCTTTCTCCACACACACACCTGCTTTGCACACGTGGATGATTTCAAAGCCGATGTTCTCCCCTTCGCGATCACAATCGGTCCAGATCACCAGGGCCTGGCACGGCTGAACCTCTCGCTCAAGGGTGCGCTGGAATTGGTAACAGGATATAGCAACGTGAAACAACGGAGGAGAAAGAACCACTCTTCTGAAATAACAGATAGGCCAACAATATTTTATATTATGTCCGTGGCTGGACATAAGGCACATTCTTCATCAGTTAGAGATCGCAGCCACAGAAAAGGAGGAAGGATACCTTGCCTCTTATTAAAAGAGGCGGCTGCGGGCAGCACAAACCTTAATGTCCATGTAGTTTTCAGGGCAGAATTTCTCAATTTCAGCATCAAAAAGGACCAGGGGGTTACAGCTATGCCTGTTGGAAGAGCATCGGAGAAAGGCATACAAGAAACAGGGACCATTTAAAGCAATACTATCTAGATTCTACAGACATCTATGCCTGCAATGATAATTACCTTGTTCAAAATCTGATTATATAATTGCAGAAAGTTAATAATCCTTCCTGATCTGTTGCTACGTACCATTTCCGAAATGGTGCCTTGAAATCATGAGTCAGCAAATGTCCGGACACAGATGTCATAATCAAAGCTACATTCTGCATAAAACAGAGAAAGATAAATTATTCTTGGCCGTGCAAAGCGTTGCTTTGCAAAGATGGATTCGTATCTAGACAGTCTAACTTTTTTTAAAATCCATTTAGACTTGTTATTAATACTTCTTGTATCATTAGATTTTTTAGTTATATAACTAGCAATAAAGTAAAAGTCATTGATAACTTCACTGTTATATCCAGTTACGGATGTAATAGTAAGAGGCACAGAGAGAATTGTGAAGGACTGTTTGACACAAACCTGGTTAAACAAGTGATACTGGAATTCATAGATCTTGTTGAACTTGGACATTCCTTCCCTCTGGAAAGAAAAGCAAACAATTCTAATCCACAAAAAAGCAGCTTATCCAAATAAGCAAATAACCAATACGATACTCAGATAAATATCCTGAGAAATCTCTCAGGATGGTTATGGCTATCAAGCAGTAAGCCATGATATATATATATATAGGATGCAACTTTGCTACTATTGGCTCTTCATAAAATTTGACTAGACCAAATTCTGCTTGAACCTTTTACTTCTTTTTACAGTCTCACATAAAGGCATTATTCCCCACCCCACCCCAAATCCCAGGGTGTTGTTTTTCAATCCCGGGTTGAATATTCAGCTCACAAACAAGCAATTATAAATCGCTCCATTACTCTTACAATAGGCCCAGATTAGTCTCTTGGCGGTCATTACCCCCAATTTAGGAACCAATGGACTAGATGTAAAAGAGTTTTCCAGCCCATCAACATGGACAGAAATAAATGCCTGTGATCATGACAGATTCTCTGTACTTTAACAGCTGTTCTCTGAGAACTTATGGTAGAAATGGTGTTTGAATTTCCCAAGCCTCTGCCAGAATGATCTTCGGCTCATTTTATAAATTGGGATTCAGATGAGCAAGTTGGATATTGATTTCAGCTTGAAATGAATCGGCTCAAGTCATCCCAAACACGCTGTATCTTCCCATTGACCAGGGGAAATCTCGCAATCAGGGTCAGCTTCCCTGCTCTCCTACCCTCCTCATCCTGCTGTTCGAAAGGATGTCTGCGATCCCACGGGCTGCATCGTTTTTCTCTGCCACACAGAGAACCTTCTGGAGGTTGCGAAGCGCCATGGTCTTCACCGTCAGCCTAAAGCAAAGGTTGGAGGAACAGGAGAAGAACCTCACGGTTCCCCAAGCCAATCCTCTGGCCTGGCCAAACATCCTAAAACCCAGCCGGCCCAGATCTAGCCAGCCGGCCCATCATGGCCCCTCGGCAGCTTCTTTTCCAGGCAATGAAGGTCTGTCGGCAAGGGAGGAGAACTCTGGTCCGGTCCGAGAGAGTGGATCCCTTCTTGGGGCTGGTCCCCCAAGTTTCCACAGGTCACAGAGGCGGATGGGGAGACCCCAAATGTTCTCTGAAGCGGAAGCTCTGAACCCAAGGGCAGCACCCGGGGGGGGGGTGCACCTTCCCTCAGGCAATCCCAGGCTATGGGGGGGGGAGTCACAGGGGGCTCAGGCGTCGGTGTCTCCCCCAGGGCTGACAGGGTAGCAGCTTCTCTCCTACAATGGGAGAGACCTTCCCCATATCCCAACCAGGTTGACCTCAGGCCCTTCTGGCCAGCCCCGTCTGCTATGTGGATCTCCCCCTCCCCACTTTTTATTCCCCCAAGATGAGGGTGGAGGAAGCCCCTGGTGCCCCAAGCCCCCTCCTCTGCCCCCCTCGGCCTGCAAGGCAGAGCTACAGCCCCCAAGCCTGTGAGACCCTCCCCCAGCAAGCCCCGTCCCCCACTTGCTCTTCCCCTGCCTGGGAGGGGCTGCTTGACCTGCTCCCCCTCCCCGAACTCCCTTTCCCTTCCCGCTTCAGCGCCCAGCCGTATTTCGCGCCCAGCGCCGTCGTAAGCGCCCTCGGCAAAGCCGACTGGTGGAGAGGCGAAGGGGGCGGGGTTTCGCTCGCTTTGCGGCCCTGCCGTGAAAGGACGGCGATTGCGCAACTTCGGGGACTCCCTTTGCGAAAGGGGGAAGCAGCCGCTGGCGGTAAATAAAGGGTCGCTGTCGCTCAGCCCTGGAGCCCACCTCTCAGGGTTGATGTTCTGGGGAGAACAGGAGGGAGAAGTTATATCTAAAAATCATCTCACCATCCTCATGGTAATAATCATATGAAAGCCAGAACTACAACACCCAGCGTGCCCTTCGGCCGGGCCGCTTCAACGCTCCCTTCTTTCGACGGACCTTTCTTGGCTCCGCCCCTACTCTTCCACAAACCTTTCCCGTTAATGTCAATCAACCCAGTCGGCCTATCAATCGCAGCAGGCGGCGATCACCCCCTCCTCCTTCGGCGCGACTGCTTCCGGGGCCAAGGTCCCCAGCCCACGGGTCATGTGACTCCAAGATGGCCGCCCGGCGGCGGCTGGGAGGCTGAGACAGCGGCGGTTCCGGCGGGCCAGGCCGCGATCCCCGTTTCCCGGCCAGGATGATCGGCGCGCCCGACGTGGTGGCCTTCGCCAAGGAGGAGGCGGCGGCCGAGGAGGCGGCGGCGGCGGCGGCGCGCGAGCCGGGCCTGCCCGAGGAGTACTCGGTGCCGCTGCTGCCCGCGCCAGGCCGCGGCGCCCACCCGTGGTCCCGGCGAGGCGGCTTGGGGGGCGGCTCGGGGGGCTCTCCGCCGCCGTTCCCGCGCGACTTCCTGCTGGTGGCCGAGTTCTCGGAGCAGGTGGGCCCGCAGCCGCTGCTGACGGTGCCGGCCGGGGAGGCTCCGGGCGGCTTCGACCTGAACTACTTCGCGCTGCGCATCATGTCGGTGGACTACCAGGCCTGCGCGGCGGGGGCGGCCCCGGGAGGCCCCTACCCGCGCCTGCGCTTCGCCCGGGACTCACAGGTGGTGCTGGGCGACTCCAAGGCGGGCGCCTTCGCCTACGTGCACCACCTGACGCTCTACGACCTGGAGGCTCGCGGCTTCGTGCGGCCCTTCTGCCTGGCCTACGTGTCGGCCGACGAGCGCAAGGTGATGCGCCTCTTCCCGGAGCTCTCGGCCCAGTTCTCAGGCGCCTCCGAGGGCCTGAAGGACGGCAACCGCAGGGCCTTCGCCCGGGAGCTGGAGAAGAAGCTGCACGACCTGGACTACACCCGGGCCGTGCTGCACCGCGAGACCGAGCTGCAGAAGCGCAGCCTGGCCAAAGGGTGCTACACCAGCCGAGCCATCGAGAAGGCCAATGAGCTGGCCAGTGTGGAGAAGGCCATCATCGAGCACCGCGACCTGCTCCGGCAGATCCGATCCTATCCGCCTGACGGGCGGAAGCAGGCCAGCGGTCCTCCCTGCGAGCCGACCGGAGAGGACACCCAGCCGGACTTACTGGTTGATGATACATTGCCACCACCCTGTGCCCAGGGCTCCTCCTACACCCCGAAGCTCATCCCGGCCAAGTCCAGCAAATGCTTTGACAAGAAGCTGAAAACCCTCCAGGAACTCTGCGAGGAGCAGTCCTTCAGCCAGACCCTCGACCGGTTGCACCGGATCGAGAAGATGTTCCGGGGTGATGTCTGCTACCTCCTGATCAGCCGCGTCAGCAGAGCCCTCCTGAAGCAGCAGGCGTTCGCCGGCTTCCTTTTCGAAGATGTGTCTCTTCTGGACGAAGAGCAGCAGGAAAAGCCCTTCGAAGTCGGTCCGGGTCAGAACCTGGACCCTCCCAACACGGCTTGTTTGGAAAGCTGCCCGAGTCCTGAGATACTAGTCGATCTTGCCTCTTACAAATCCAGTGTGGAGTCTGTGCCGATTAAGATGGATCCAGAGGTTGAAGACGGCCAAGACCCAGAGGTCCCCCACCCTGTCCCTTACGACAACATCGAACTTCTAGATGTCAACCTGAAAGGGAGCGTCAGCAGCGGCGAAAGCATTGAAGTTTTGGGGACAGAGAAATCAGCCACAACTTCTGTCCACTCTGAAAGTCAGTCAGGCTTGCTACAAGCGCCCCCCAGCCCCCCCGTGGTGAGGGACAAAGTCACCAGCAACAGGACCATAAGCGGGGACAGCATCGAAGTCCTCAGCACCTGCCCTTCGGAGGCCCTCATCCCAGACGATTTTAAAGCAAGCTATCCAAGTGCCATTAACGAAGATCCTTACGGTGGCGAAGAAGAAGAAGGTTTCCTGTTCAACCGCGAGTTAAATCTGGACAGCACCGAAGAGGAGGTGGAAGGCAGCCCTGCGCCTGAAGCCCCTCCGGGGGATGCTTCTTGCTGCATTGGCAAAGAGAGCCCCAACTTCCTTGAGGGTCAAGCCAATGTGCCTCCCAGACACGGTGATGACGATGGCGTGGTCAGCATACAGCCATACAGGCCAGGTGATGCGGGGTTTCAGGTGAACTTCACAGACTGCTCCCACGATGGGGTCCTGGGAGGCCTCCTTGCCTATGAACTTGATCCCCATTACCTCTGTGACGGCCGAGAAACCAGTAAAATGAACCTGGATAAGTGCTCGGATTCCACCAGTTACATGAGCAGCGCAGCATCCACCAACTCCGACAGAACCCCGTCCCCCGCTGCGCTCGCAGGAGAAAAGTCCAAGAAGGCTGGGCAGAGTGCCTTGCGCTTCATCCGGCAGTACCCCTTCGCCCATCCCGCTATCTACTCTCTGCTGAGCGGGAGGACCCTGGTGGTGCTGGGAGAAGACAAGGCCACCGTGGAGAAGCTCATCACCGCCCTCTCCATTTTTGTCCCCAATTCCGGCGCGTACGCCAAGCCCGTGAAGCACTGGGCCACCTCGCCTTTGCAGATCACAGACTTTCAGAAGTGGAAGCTGGTGGGGCTCCAGAGGTAACATTTCAGGCCCTTAGACCTTCTCCCTCGAGGGGATTAGTTGCATAAATGTCCTGTCCTGGCACATTTCCTCACCATATCACATCCTGGAGGGAATTGCCTGCTCCTCCTGTCTCTGACCTCGCCATGTTGAGTGGCGAGATCTGAAATGGGTCTCTGCTGGTATTGGCCGGCTGACTGGACTGGGCAGTGAGGTGTAGAAGTAGAAGAGTGTTGTGTACTGGCGTGTTTATCCTTATACGTAAATATCCTGTTCAAATGTGGTTTGAGGGATGTTCTTTACCCAACACTAGGTGGTCATAAGGAAGGTGAATCGAAAGAAAGCTGAGCCTGGTGACCTATATGGAGAAATAAGGCTAGACTGGAGCAAAGTGGCTAACCTGTTTGTTTATTTGGGTTCTGTAGCTGCCCATCTCAGCAAACAACTCTGGCAGGTGTGCCTGGCAGAACCGGGCAGTGCTCGGCTTCTTGTCTCCTGCCAACCAGTTGATCAGCTGACTGGAAAGAAAAGGTTGCTGGTTTCCTGTGCCTGGGGAAGCAGTAAAGCTGAACCACAGCCTGAGGAGAGAAAGAGGAACTTGCAGTTTTGCTAAAAAATCACCAGTAACTTCCTCAAGTGGACGTGGCCAGGCTGAGATTTGAACAGCTACAATCGTAACTTCATTTATGTGTTCAATTGGTGTGTCCGCCCCTATTAAGTAAGCAAGCGAGGTGATCCCCATTTCCTTCATTCTGTTCTAACACAGGCTGGGATACGGGGAAGGGGTTCGGGTAAACATAGATAAGGGAATTAAGTATTAAAAGGCAATAAGGTATCCTAGTCTTTAGCTAAGATCTCCCGAGAAAGTGCATTAGAGAAGGGCAAAGGTGCTTATAAAATCCTTTTCAACAGTGGCCATTGAGAGAGTTTAATGTTGGCTCCTCCTCTTAAGACGCTTCACTCTGTCTCAAGGGCACCTTTTGCCTTCCAGCCTCCCCATTTGCACCTGTTCCTTCTCTTTCCAGGTCAACCTCTCCAGGCGGCCCCAACGTGATGCATTCTCTCAGCCGATACAGCCGATACATCAGCGTGCTGGACGCCGACCACAAGACCCTCCGCTGTCCGCAGTACCGAGGGCACCTGATCCTCCGGCTGGCTGACCACCGCACCCAGATCAAGCGGGGGAGCACCTACCACGTGCACGTCCAGGCCCTCCTCACCCAGCTCTGCTCCAAGGCCTTCCTCTACGCTTTCTGCCGTCACCTGCACCTCCCCATCCGAGAGGGGGAGACGGAGGACTCTGTCACTGCGCGGCGGGAGAACTTCTTGAAAGTCCAGCTGGGTCTGGCAAACGAGGACCGCAGAGTGGTCCAGTATCTGGCCGAGCTTCTGAAATTGCAGTACATTCAGGATCCCATCCGCGGGGTTAGCCCCGTGCTCAGGTTCGATTACCTGCCCAGCTCTCTGTACAAAATTTAGGCCTCATCGTAGCCTGCCCTGCCAATGTCCCCCCTCATCCCACATTCGTCTGTGGCCATTAACAGGCTTCCACCGTTCCAGGACTATCCCGTGGGAATCCTGAGAGCGATGGAGATTACAGTGGGGCTCCAGACCTTGGGCACCACTGCCAGGTTGCTCTTAAAAGGCAGAGGGGGCATGAATGTGGCAGGCAATCATGGAGTGGAGGAAGCTGGGATACCGAATTTGTGAGCAAGTCCTTCCTGTCGGGTCTTTTGCAGATCGGTGGGATATCTCCAGTGCATCTCCTTGCATGTGGGATAATACTCCAACTAATGTGAATTATTATTTGGGCTCTTGTCTGTCACATTTGAAATGAGAGGCCTTGTTGGTTTTACTGCCCTTTTTCGAGCAGAGGGCAGGGTTCGGAAACCAAATAAAAAGTTCCTGATTCGCCGAGGAGGCTTGGGGGGGGGGTGCAAAATCTGCATGGCGAGACGGTATTTGCGATCTGATTCAAAAGGGAAACTCGCTGTTGCATTGTAGCTCTGAAGACTGGTGAGGTGGTCAGGTGTTGAGGATGTGACTATGGGTGGCCCTTGGGCAACCACCTAACGTGGCTTGGTTTTTGGGCAGGACAGAGCCTAAGAGTTGCTCAGACTGTCAGCTACATTGTGTAGACCCTCTTGTGACATTGAAACACTGCACTGTTTCCCATAATCTGACACCTGAGAGTTTTGAGCCCCGAATTGGCTGGGTCAAGTTCCAGTGACCAGGCCAGCGTAGGCATGGATGCACCCAGGCCCTCCAAAGGTAACAATTCCTCTGCTCTAGATAGTGGCTTAGATCTTGGCTAATGAAACCGCTCAAGCAGCCCTTAGTTTGGTGGCTAAGAACATTGTAGATTGAGATCTTTGTTGTTTGCCCTTGAAAATATTCCAGGTCATGCTGAAAACATGCCAGTTTTTCCTTCTGCGGAGTCAGGATTGCACAAGACCAAGCTTGAGAAAGCTTTTTGGAGTGCACTTTGTTTACTCAGTTGGAAAAGATTCCCAACACATCGATTTCTTGTTCCTCCCAGTGAAATGTTTGGAGAGGGTTGGTTGTGTTGCCAGTTTCATCGATGTCATCCATACTGGCACAGCATCAAAGAATTGTTGCATTTCAACAAGACCAGGGAGCAGATTTGGAAATAAAATGTTCCATTTCTGGGCATATTTAAGAAACCCTAAAACTTGTTTGCCTGCAATCCCCAAGAGTTGGCTGGAAAGTGTCGTTAGTTCTTTAGGCACCAGAGTGTTTTCAGAGGGCTTCTTTGATTTGGGGCAGATTTCTCAATCTTGGCCACTATCAGAGGTGTGGATTGCTGGCTAGGGGATTCTGGGAGTTGAAGTCCACACCTCTGATAATGGCCAAGGTTGAAGAACACTGCTTTAGGAGTGCAGCTTGGTAGTCGGGTGGCTCAGCCCTTCAAGGGCCATTGTGCCTTTTGAGAGCAATCTGGAGTCGCAATGTAATTGTTGCGACTATATGAAGACCTCGCTTGAGTTGATCTGGTGCTGGCTGACCTGCTCTTGTAGCATCTGTAGACGTAGCACAGGCCTTCCAGGGTTCTCTGGAGAGAAAAGGCTCCCTCCCCACCAAGAACCTTTCCTCTTATTGCCAATTCCTGCACCCTCTTTGTCACTCCCTGCTAACACCGTCACTTTCCAAGCAGCTTCTCTCATCTCTGCATGTTTGGTTTTCTGTTTGGTCCCAGAGCTTTTGCATAGGCGGCCCTTAGGAGACAATAAAAACTGGGATCCTTCAGAGAAATCCAGGCAGCCTTCACGCATTTGTGCTATTAAGTCACATCCTGAGCAAGAACTGGATAAAATAATATTCAACACCAAATGACTGTGACTTGAAAAAAAAAGAGTATATTTAAAAAAGGAAATTATTTATTTGGGCGCAAATATTTTTTGAAATACAAATATATATATATTGTTGTATTTTTTAAAGCTTATATAACCCATGCACTCGTGGTAAAATTCTTAATTTTATTGTGCTTAGTAAAAACTGTCCTGACGGTCTGTTTGGGCTTGTGCATCTAGTACAGTGAAGGCAATTGTCGGTGGTGGGTGGGGAGAGAAATTGCAAGTGGGGAGAAATTGGTGTCAAATATGTTGCTCGGCTTGTCATTAAAAGCGCCCCTTTCCTTGAACGACACATCTGCTTTTTGGGAGCTGGAAGTACAAACCGTGGGACGAGAGAAAATTACAATCCCCGCATAATTTAGCTTCCTGCTTCCCTCCCTGGCCAACCACCAGGTTTCCTGGAAAGGCTGTGAGGTGAATGGAAGGAAGGCCATCTCCTGCTTAAGCCATATGGTCATCCTTACAAATTGTGGCAATATATTCTGTAATTTAACTGCAAAGCAGTTTGGAGAACAATCCCCCCCCACCCTTTCTCCAAAAGATCTCTAGGAGAGCTTCTTCTGTTGTATCAATGTGTTTGTTTATTTTTTTCTGGCAAGAGGCCTGGATAGCATCTTCTGCTTGAAAACCTTTTACACAATTGTGCTATTGCTTCTTTTTCCCACGAGGTCAAAGGGCGAAAGAGCACAAGGTGGAATAATCCCATTGGGAAGGAGTACGAAAACTTTCCAAGGAGTATCCAAAAAAGGGTTAAATTATGGCAACTGGACCAAAGGGGATTAAAACCGTTTTTTTTCTCATCCAAGTGACTCCTTCAGTCAGAATGAAAACTTCGGGTAGGCAGAGAGACGTCGGAATGGCCCAACTCTTGCCATACAGGCTGCAGGGAGTTTCTGAAGAAGTTCCTTGGACGAGTAACAAAAAGGCCCCGTTTTAAGAAACTTCGGTCCAGTTGCCACGATTTAACCTTTTTAGGTACTTTTGGCCTGGATGGTTGAGTCTTCGTTTACACATTTTCAAGGAGTCTTGCAGAATTACTTTCCAAAGAGCTGTTGACGCTAAACGTGGAGCTGTCCCTCAAAACAGCGTCACTGCCCCAGATGCCAAACCTCATAAAAATACAACTCGGCCAGCTTCACTCTTAACCCTCCCTCTCTCCCATTTAAAATGGATTTTTTTTTCTTTCCTAAGGGGTGAACCTCCTGTTTCACTCTCCAAGAAAGGAAGGCAACACTGGCGGGGGACACATACAACACTGGCCTGTCATTCACCGTTCCAGAGAGGGTGGGTGCTAAAAATCGCCGCCCTTCCATTTCCTTGCCAGCTCTGGCGCATTTTTCTTTTTAAAGAGGGGAAGGAACAGAGTGTGGTTAAAAAGCTGATTAGAAAAGCAGAGGCCAAGCCAAGGGAAACCAAAGACGGGTATTGGGGGGAGGGAGGGTCCCGTTGCAAGAGGGCAGCTGGGGTGGGGTGGGGGCTGCCATTCCAGATGTGGCTCCTTTACAACACAGGCAAGCCGGGAAGTGGGAAGGAATTGGCGAAGGTCTCCACTTCCTGCTCGAGGGACCTCAGCAGCCCTCGATACTTCTGGTCCGTCACCAACTTCTCCTTGAACTCTTTCAGGGTGGCTTTGGGGCTCATGTCGCTCTGGACCTGCAAGGTGAGTTCTATACCTGTATGGGGGAAGAGGGACACCTGCCTGAGCCAAAGCACCTCATTGAAACAAGACTGAGGAATAGGGTAAATTTGGAAGGTTGCCCAATCCCGCCCTGTAGAATGATGAAATCCCTAGAAGGCAAGAAACGAGGGGCTCACCTAGCTGGACTTTGCCTCTATGATTCCAGAGAAGGGGAGCCCTCCCCCCACTTCTCAAAGGAGTCTGTTCTAGGCTTAAGAATATCTTGCTTTGAAGGTGTAGAAAATTCGTCTTTTCTGCAGCTGAAGGCTTGACACTTGCCCATGTCTTGCTCTGCAGCTTTGCAGCCCACTACCAGGGAGCTCTCCCCTCCCCTCCCCTCCCCTCCCCTCCT
>JANHZT010006057.1:82514-97625 GCA_032468215.1 Stegonotus admiraltiensis | reverse complement strand
CAGCGAAGTTGAAGTTGAAGTCCACAGGGTGTGAAAGAGCCAAGTTTGCCTACCACTGGCCTAGACAGTCTCTCTTGCTTCATGGGGCCCGGCTGGAATGCCTGAGCTGAAATCTTCAGCCAAAACACATCTTTAGGTGTCAGGATTCAGGAGCGAAGTGTTTCCTACTGAAATGGGGGGCTGTGATTGTGTGTCTCTGTGGCTTGACCCTCCTCTTTGTGTCCCCTGATGCAAAACCGCGTTGCAAAGGTGGCTGTTTACCTCCCCTGCCGGACCCCAGGCTTAAAGCGAATTGCATCGGGGCTGGCTTTCCTCTCGCAGACAGACTTGTACTCCGGAGCCCTCTTCATTCAGATCTGCCTCGGCTGGAACCTCTACCTTTCCACCCTCCTGATGCTGGCCGTGACTGCTGTCTACACCATCGCAGGTGAGGCGAAGAGGCCCTGGGCAAACTCTCAGGCTCTCAGCCCAGGCTGGTCTCCCCCAGGACTGTGATGGGACCACTCTCACCATCCCCGAGTTGAACCGGAGGTTCTGGTTCAATTCCGTTGTGGTTGTAGGTTGATTGCCTGTAGGCTTTGCTGCTTTGAGGACCCATATATTTTTTGGCAACAAAGCAACCTCTTTGCCATTTCCTTCTTATTTTCACCTGCCGTCTTGGCATCTCCCAATGCTGTCCCCACCCGACTAGTAATTAGGCTGGCGCTGCTTATCTCGGGCTCCAGGTAAGGGCTGAGAGCTACTACCTGCTGAGCCTCGTCTGTGAAGCCACCAGAAGGTGACTTGAAGGAGACTTCCTACCTGCTAGTTTTTGGTTCCAGACAAACTAGGGTTTTTTGGGGGAAAGCAACCAATTGTGTGCTGGGTGCTCTCTGAGCTGGACTGTTGCTCATTACCCAACGTGGTAACATCATCGGTACCTTCAGGTAGCACTGATGGTGTTCCCTAGTTGGGTCATAAAACGTTTGCATGGAAACTGCCAAGTTCCAAGAGCAGCGAGGAACCCACGGTTCAACCCTGAGCTTCAAAGGTTTTCTTCTCTTGGTACCAACCCGTTGGGTCAACCGCTTTCCAAGTTGCATCTTACATTGTTCCAGGTGGTCTGACGGCTGTCATCTTTACCGACGCTCTGCAAACCCTCATCATGGTGGTTGGTGCGATCATCTTGACGGTCATTGGTGAGGACCTGAGACCTGCCTTTTGCTTTCTTCCCTTTGCAACTTGAGGAGAGAAGCTGGAGGTCGTGGCAGGCAATCCCGGGGACTTGGGGGGAAAAGGCAGATGTTCTGTTGGGAGCAGGAGGAGCCAACAGGAGGAACCAGCCCAAGAAGTTCTGCCTTTCTCGTGCATCTCCACCCCCACCCCAAGATGGCCTTCCGGTGTCTTTCAGGGCAGGGATGGTCCTGTCTTATATTTCAATTATCCCACCCACCCAATTCAGTTCTGTTGGGTGGAAAGAGCCACGCATGTTCCTGCAGCTTAAAGTCCTTTATTCTCTTTCTACATTTGTAAACAATTGTTTTGGAAGTGGTACACGAAAGCCAGCCCTCCCAGGAATCTTAACTCTTAGCAGCATTTATGCTGGAATCGGACAGCCAACCGAAGGCTGAGCCTGCCAGGGTTGCGTCGTACCCTTCTGGCTGGCTGGTGCGCTGCCCACCTCCTCCCGTGGAATATGGTCATTTCCCGTGACTTCCCTGCAGTTCCTTTCCTCTCTCTTAGAAGTTGTGGGAGCTTCACTACTGGAAGCTTTCAAGAAGAGACTGGACTGCCATCTATCAGAAATGGTGTAGGGTCTCCTGCTTGGGTGGGGGGTTGGACTAGATGACCTACAAGGTCCCTTCCAACTCTATTATTCTGTTCTGTTCTCTCTCCTTTGGGATGCCTGGCCCTTTGCCCCCCTAAATTCAAGTCATACGTAGGGTGAAATTTGAATGTTCCGCTCCTGCCTTTAGCTTCTTGGGAGTGAAATCTGTCAAGGGAAAGGTGAGTGAGCGAACTAGTTGGGGTACAGTACCCATGTGCACCAGGGTAGATGCGGGTAGAAGGCGGGGGAGAGCAATGCCATCGCTGCATTGTCATTACGGGGCATGGGATGCCACAGTAGCTTTTGTGGTGTCTGTGACGCCACTCTGGCTTCAACAATGTGGCACTGATGTCAGTGAGGTGATTGGATGCCAGGGGGCAAATCTCAGAAGGTGGGATTCACCCCCTTGCTGAAGGTGCAGATGGGGGGTGGGTGGTCTGGGAACATTATGAGAAGCTTCCTTTGGGGTGTCTGGTTGAGATTGTTGTTAGTGTAGCTTTCCTCAACTTGGTGGCCTGTAGATGCACCATGGATCCTTCTGGCTTATTGAAGAGTTTTGGGCAGCTGAGGAGTTGATGGAGGAGATAGTGAGCCCTTGGTTGCTCCTCGTGCTTAGAGGTTGACCCAAGACTACTTAGGATCAACTGGAGTTTGACTCTTGAATGGGACTGAACCTAAGGTGGCCTACAAAGAGGACCCAGCTTCTTCTCACTGCCCACGACCCCTACCTTCAAATGTTTTGGGGCACAAGATGTTGGCCCCCTTCTTCTCCCACCTCATCCCGAGTGGAGAGGAAACCCAGTGCCCCAATGTCAAGGGTTCTCCCTCATTCTTTGGGGGCAAAGGAAGGAGATGGGAACCATTGACTTTGGAGGAGCACAGACAAAGGGGAGTGATGTGGTTGCTCAGCTCAGCCACTGTTCATTGGTCCTCTCCTTGATTTTTATTTTGAGCAGCCTTCCACCGGATTGGGGGCTACCACAACCTGGAGGAGGCCTACTTAGCTGCCATCCCATCAAAGATTGTCCCCAACACAACTTGCCACCTGCCCAGGCGGGACGCCATGCATCTCTTCCGAGATCCCATCAGCGGAGACCTGCCCTGGACAGGCATGACTCTGGGCCTGACCGTCTTGGCCACGTGGTACTGGTGCACCGACCAGGTAATTGCAAAGCAGCCCAGCCCCCATTCCATTGGTCATTTGGGTGTCTCCCCCGGTCTTACTGGTCCTTGGGGTGGGCGGTCCCAGGGGGCTTCCGTTTGGACTCCAATTGGGAAGTCTTGCTCGTCAGGTGCTTTGACTGGGAGAGCTTGCACAGAGGAATGCCCAGCGGAGTCCTTATTTCTTTCGGTGGCCTCTGGCCTTCGGGGGGTGGAGTCAGGGACTGACCAGTGGCTCTTGGGCTGCTTGTGCCACGTCTGTGGGAGACGGGGCCGGGCGGGGCATTCTTAGCAGAGGTGACGTTCTTCCTTTGCCAGAACAAGGGATTGGTTGAGGTTGGGGCAGCTTTCTTGGCCCCAGTTCTGTCCTGTGGCCGTTTGCCTTCCTCGGAGCTTTTCCGCTGCTGGGGTCGGCTTTTGCCCCGTTCAGCCGACACTTGCACCCGGGATCCATAGCAGAACAGTTGGGGCCCCTGTGGACAGAGCAGAAAAGAGCATGAAGAAGAGAAAAAGGCACTTGGCACATCCGCATGCACTTGTGTGTCCAGTACGTGGTTGAGCTTTGCAAAGGGCTGAGAGAGAGTCCGGCTCCCACAAATGTATTGGAAATAACTGCTTTCATTCAGCTGTAGACTCTATTCAATTTAGATCAGTGCTTCTCAAGCTTGGCAAATTTTAAGATGGGTGGACTTCAACTCCCAGAATTCCCCAGCCAAAATAACTGGCTAGGGAATTCTGGGAGGTAAGTCCATCCATCTTAAAGTTGTAAAGTTGAGAAACACAGAGATGGTTGGTAGGTAGGTAGGTGTGTGTGTGTGAGACAGAGAGAGAAATACACAGAGAGAGAGACAGAGAAAGAGAGAGAGAGAAAGAAAGAGGATAGAGAAATAGATAGAAGATGGGGGGGGAAGACACACAGAAAGAGACATAAAGAGGTGATAGATCAGTGTTTCTCAAGCTTGACAGCTTTAAGATGGATGGACTTCACTTCCCAGAATTCCTTAACCAGCATGGGGATTTTTCAATTCTGGGAGAATTCACTCTTGTGTCTTTCCAGGTCATTGTCCAGAGGTCCCTCTCAGCCAGGAGTCTCAACCATGCCAAGGCCGCCTCCATCCTTGCCAGCTACCTGAAAATGCTGCCAATGATTGTCATTGTTATGCCGGGTATGATTAGCCGAATTCTCTACCCAGGTAAGTTGTGTGTCAAAAAAAAAAACGTTATGGAGGAAAATCCTTCTGTTTTTTTTTCATACTGAAGAGGCCCGAAGGCCATGGGCTTCATAACTGGGGCACCCAGCCTAGCAGAGCCCAGCCTGGCCCAGGGAAGTAGCTGCAAGAGGACTTCCAGGGTGGGCACGTTCACCCAGCTTGGCAAATGCAGCTGGCCCGGGACAGGAGAACTGTGCCATTGACTTCTCCTGGGTCCCAGTGCAGGGCAATTGACTGGCCTCGTTGGGGGCCAGTTCCTGCTCTGTCCACCCTGGAATGGGATCGCTTGCTCCCTTCCTGAACACAGCTAAGAATGCCATCCTCCGGAAATAATCTCAAGGGTGCAAACTGATTGACAGGAGGGTGAGCTGTGGACGAAACCTGCCAAGTGTCAGAGGAAGCGTGGGTGGGTGGAGAGGGGAGGAATTTCTATCCATCGCTTGTCTGATGTCCATCAAGGTTACTGTGCTTCTCCTCTTCCTAATGTTAGAATTCAGGTCTGTCTGGTATTAGGATAAGCCTTGTTAGTCAACTGTGGTTTGTTGACTACGCTGGGATAATAATAACCAGCAGCTTTGCACAACATGCTTCTTATATCTGTGCCTTATTGTATAATTGTTGCTGTTGTTGTGTTGCTTTTATTTCCTTTCCCTTGGTTTTTTTAAAAAATTTGCTGGCTGGGGAATTCTGGGAGCTGAACTGCACCTTACTTTGAGAAAGCCTGCGATAGAGGTTAAAGTGGAGCCCTTCCATTTAATTAGCTGGGTAACTGCACTGGTGTTTTATGTAATTATGTATTGCTTCATTTTAATTTAATTTTGATGGCATCGTTTTTATTCTTCCTGTATTTTATATACATGAGTATATATATTATGTCTACATCCCCAAGAGGCGCACGATTGCGGCAAGAATATAAACACTAATGACCTAATAAATTCATAGAAGCAGGCCAAGCCAAGAATGGAACCAATCCGAACATGGCTTGTGTGAACCAATCAGAGGTTGTTGGTCGGTCACAAACTGTCCTGGGGCCCCCCAAAAGGATGTGGTTGGCTTTAGATACCCCACTGCAAGCACCCTTTGAGTGCAAGCATCTTCTCCTTCCAGCAGTTGTCCTTGGATGGTCTTCAGCTACCACATATTTGGACCCTGAAGCTTTGGACAGAGGACCTTGGCAGCTGGACATGACAAGGCTCAGCATCTCCTAAATTTGGGCTTGAAGCACTTTGGGAGAACAAAGGTTGACTCCTGGGTGGCTCTTCCCCAGATGGCTTAGTGCAGATCAAGGTCTTCTCAGGAGCTGAGCTCTTGGGGAAGGACTTGATAAATTTGGGAGGAAACCAAAACTATGGAGCTGGCTGTTCTGTCCCCATATCAGAAGGAGTTCCAGGAGAAGAGTAGAGTATAGCACAATATAGCCTTTATTGTCATTGTACATCATGTATACAACGAAATTGGTTTTAGCCTCACTGGTGCAATCCATGACAAAAAATACAAACAACATAAATACTGTAAAGAATAAAGAATGAGAAAGTGTTGCAAGATGGGAGAGAAATGTGGGCCTGGAAGTCATATTGCCTCTGGGGCCATGAGATTAAGCAGCTAGAGCTAATTGCAGTCCTTTGGATGAGAAGGCCAGAGAAACTAACAATTACAGCTTTCAGTTGTTTTGTAACTTCACTATTGAGAGAGCGACCAAGAGCGACTGCAAATGATCCCCATTTGGCTATGATGGATGTCCATCCCGTGTGGACAGCTCCCAATATCAACCATTATTTTACAACTGTTCTATTTCTTCTTCCTATTTGGTGGCTCTGGCCTGGGCTTCGGTTCCCATCATTCCTAGCCAAAGGATCTTCTTCAGGGTTCCAACCCAGCCCCTCAATACCCCACTGAAATGTTGGTGGACACAACAAACGTAGATAGGGTTGGGTTGGGTTGGAAGCCATGACCAAGGCCCAGGGTTGGGTTATCGATTGGTTATTGCTGGTGGCCTCTGATCCAGAGGAATATTTCTTAGAGCTGACTCATGGTGCTCTCACAGGGAAACTCGGGAACTGCCAGCAGAAGGGGTGGTGAAGGCCATCATGGATGGCTTTGAAAGGAGAAGAGACAAACTCATAGAGGATGAAGCTATTTGTGGCCTCTGATCTTAATGCCTATATCTGGCCTCCAGCATTGGAGGTGGCTCTGAGCAGAATGGAATGGTTGGGCTGATGCCATGCTTGGTGGGCTACGGAGAAGATATGATGCTCAATGAGATAAGACTCTTATCTTCTCTCCGTCTTGGCAGCTATTCAGTACAAGTGTGTTTCTGAGCAGCAGCCCCCAAGAGTCATCCTTGTCTCCCAGCCCACCACTCTGAGAAAGGTTCCCACAAGGAGTGACCCTTGCAAGTGGCCTTTCTCTCCAGGGACTGCTGTGACAGTCACTGCCCAATGAGGGCAGCCACATTTTCTGCTGGGGAACCCTGCTGGGCGGTTTCCTAGAGCTGTACCCATGTGCTAAGGGTAGAACACTACCACAGAAATGCCTACCTGTGGAGCCTCGCTCGTACAGGTAATGTAGCCAGCAGGTAAAGCATGCAGGGGGTGGCCCCTTTCCCAAACGCACCTCGTCTCCTCCAGGCTGTCACTTTTCCACCTCCTCCTTTGAGCGGCTTCCTCCAGAGGTGGAGTAAGCCTTGGTGGGGGGCTCCCCAGGGGGCTTACAAAGGTCCCCCGGCTGATGTAAGGCTCACTCAGTTTCCGCTGCAAGTGGTGAAGGCTGGGCCCCTCTCCGTTGAGAAGGAAGTCGGAGTTGGTCCTCCGCAGGGGGCACATGTGGCCCGGCCCCCCGTGTTTGTCAGAGTGGATGGACGCGTTGGAGAGGTCGCAGCTATGGGCAGGGGAGCTGTTGGAGAGGCTTCCGTGGTCACTGGGGGTCATGTAGTCTTCCTCCTCTTCCTCTTCCGCCTCCCCCTCACCACTCTGCACCCCGTTCATGGGGAAGACGTTTCCTTCCTCAGTCCCAGCTGTTTCTGTGCTCACCTTGAGATGGTTCCCTGCATTGGCAACCTGTGGGGTCCCTTCTTTGGGCGATGGATTTGCGGGGGTGGTCCCTGGCTGTTGTACAACAGGGCCTTCTGCTGTCACCATTCTCTCCTCTGCGTGTCCTGTTTTCTTGGAGACGGGGTCCTTCGTGTGGACTCTCTTTGGTTTGGGCACTGGGGCAGCAGGGCTTCCACCTTCTGCTTCGGGGTCCAGCATTTGCTTCAAGTGCTTGTTGTTGGCCAGAGTGGCAATTGTCTCCCCGTTGACCAGGTGCCTGGGAGCCTTTTCCATGGGGCTGGTGGCCAAGGGTTTGGAAGGAGGCTCCTGGTCATGGGCTGGAGAAGGGGCAGATTCCACCAGGGGTGGAGTAGTCTGGGAAGGTTTGTTCTTGGCCCCTTCTTGACCAGCTCTGTTCTTGGCCTCGAGGGCCTTTTGTTGCTTGAGGAGCTGCCTGTGTTGGGCGTTGGTCTTGGAGACATCACACACCTTGATGCGGTTGATTTGAGAAAGCTGAATGTTCTTCACCTTGGGGTCGATGATGTTGATGTAGCCCAGAATTTCGCTTCCAGGTTCTGGGTCGGGCTCCACCCAAGTGGGCAGGTAGTCGAACATATTGGCCTTCTCCAGGTTGAGGAGACCTGGGTGGATGGCTGGCACCTTCTCCGTGAGGTTGCTGGGCCTCTCGGACACATGGTCTTCAGGGATGACCTTGCCTTGGGCTTCTGCCCGTTGTTCAGTGAGGACCTTGTCACTGCTGGCTTTGCCGCTGCCCACCTGCTCGATGCTTTTGGCCTTGACCAAAGCATATTTCGGATTGATCGGTTTCTTCACCGTGGAGTTGGCCGGGATCAGCGAGATAACAGAAGGTAGGATGACTGGCTCGGGTTCCGGTTCCTCCCCCATGGGGATGGACTTGAGGCTGACGCTCCGAGACATAAGGTACAGCTCCTGGAACTGCTTGTCGAAGGCCTCGACCACCTGGCCCGAAAGGACAGAAATGACGTTCCGATCGGTCCTCGCGGCTGACCAGGTGAAGCTGGAAGGGAATACGGGACGGTTCAGTTGGGGGCTGACAGTCTCTTGAACTTAAAGAAAATGTTAAAAAGGAAAATTGGCTAAGGACTAGCACCACTCAAACCTGCTAGAATGGTGTTTCTCAACCTGGGCAGCTTTAAGAGGTGTGGACTTCAATTCCCAGACTTCTCCAGCCTGGGGAATTCTGGGAGTTATTTATTTTTTATTTTATTTATTTTATTTTATTTCTATACCGCCCTTCTCCCGCAGGACTCAGGGCGGTGTACAGCCAACTAAAACACACCAATGACAAATATTAAAAACAATTAAAAATATTAAATAGTATGGCAGTCCACACCTCTTCAACTTGACCAAGTTGAGAAGCACTATGACGAACCATGCAAGGGTGCATTTTTACAGCCAAATATTTGTGTTCAGTGCACATCTGGACCATTTTTCTGTGCAAACTCTAAATAGTTGCTGCTAGGTTGTGGGTCATGAGAAGAAGCTAAGTATTAAAGCTCTGGTTGTAGAAAACCCCCAGTTTTCTGTCTGATCTCTCCCATGAGAGTGGAAGGCTCTCTTTGGCTGCAGGGTCTCCCATAGGAGGTCTTTTACGCCCCCCCCTCTTCAGTTCTCCACTGGCATCCTTCCTACCCACAAAGCCACGCAGAGCCAGCTGGAGTGTGTGGGACCCCAAATCAGGGCGTTCTCCAGGTTCTCCACCTACCTGTAGGAGCCACACACGGCTTTGTCCCCATCCACAAACATGAACTTCTGAGCCAAGGCCCCCTTGAATGTCATGGCGGAGCGGGTGAAAAACTCGGTGCCCCCAATCGTGCCGATACGGAGATTCTGCAGACACAAAAGGGCAGGAATGAGCTGGAAAGCGGCACTTAAAGGACATTTCTGTTCATTTTGGGCACCTGGGAGCCAGAGTTGTGGTTTCAAACCCGGATGGGCAGAGGGTGGAGCCAGGAGCAGGTATGGTGTGGCTGTCCAAGGTTGACTTATTCAGCACAATACCGGCTTGCTGCAAACAGAAGAGGCAGCCAAGCTGATTACCGAAGCATCTTTTCAAAGCCCAAATAATTTGGACTGTGTGATGCTTGTTTGCAAACCTCTCTTGGCTTTGGTGAAGGGAGGGGCTGGAGTGAAAGCGGGAAGTGGGAAGTTGTGGTGTGTGAAAACCAGAAAAGTGCAGAATTGCAACACGCCAACATGTGTTGTGTGCTCCCTGTAATGGAGCCTCCTCCGTATTGAGAAAGCGCTGAGCTAAACCTATTTCCCCGGCGGACTAGCTTATACCACCCATCAATGCACCTGTGTCTTCTGAGGCTTTTATGATGTTTCTGCTGGAAACTGAAATTGGCTTCTGTTTTTTTGCCAAAAACCATCCCGTTGCAAACCGGTCGCCACGTTTGCTGAACGACTACTGCAGGTTTTAAGGAGTAGGCCCACCAAAGCTGGAAGAGGACTTGAGGCAGAAGCCAAAGGCTACGTGCAGAGTTCTTGGGAAAGCTAATAAAAAGCCCAGCGCTGGATTTCCCCGTCGTTATTGTCTTTCGTGTGACTACGCTCACATTTGAGATGTTCTGAATTCGGGAAAGGCGAAGGGTTGGCGAAAAGTCAACAAACCCCAGTGGCTCATAAGGAAGAGGGCAGCTCTGACAGTTCTCGAGAACTTCTTCAAAAGTTTGGGTCAAAGGGAAGCAGAGTCTCCGAGGGAAAATCTCCAGGAAGGAGGTGGAGACCAAGGGCTCAATTAACTCCTAATTGCTCTCATTCCAAAAACATGTAATTTTTTCCCCCATCCTTCCGGCCCTTCCTCACCCAGCCAGCATTTTAAGGCTGAATGCCTTGTTTTGTTCTGAATGACGTTATGTTTATTCTCCTCCCTTTTTCTGAAGAAAAGCAAGCACAGGCCATTGAAAATAAGCAGCCTGAATTGACAACAAGAAAGGGGAAAAATGTGGTTGAGGCAGCTGCCTTAAGTAAAAGCAATGTTGTTGATTGAGCCGGCCGGAGCAGAACAAAAAAAAACAGGAGCAAACAGCCAAGACGGATGGTTGGCAGGGAAGAGGACCAGCATCGCAGCTCATGCCAAGGATTGAGTCACTGGGCAAACATGTGCTCAGAGAGCTGGGGACATTTCCCAGGGTGCCTTGTGGCTGACCCCTCGCACCTGCATGTTGACTCTTGCTGGGTGTGATGGTGCTGAAGCTCAGGTGTCCTCAGACGTCCTCACCAAGGCTGATGGGGATGGAGCTGCTGTTCCCTCAAAGGGAATTGTGGAATTTTAGGACCTCAGAGGTGGGACTGTGTGGACTTCAATTCCCAGAATTCTGGGAGTTGAAGCCCACAAATCTTAAAGTTCTTGAGGTTAAGTAACCTCAAGAACTTTAGTGCTAAGTAAAGTGTAAGTATAGAGTTACTTAAGTAACTCTATAGCACTGGAGAATCCAGCTTCCTGGAGTCCCTCTGGAGCCCACACAAGGAAACATCTCCAGATCTTTGAAGTAAATGCGTTGCTTTTGATTGGAGCAGCTTACGAGCTTTGAAAATGGTAAACAAATCCCTTCCACAGCCAGGCCTTTTGTTGGCGTTATGTGCTAAAGGTGGAGCCGCAGGAAACGAAGTTTTCAAAGGAAAGAGCTGAGCTGGAGTGCAGGCAGGATGAGGCCCTCCTCCAGGGCAATGCAAAGCAAAGGTGGCTTTTGTTTACAACCTCCTGATGGGTAAACTGCAGTCCCGTGCTTCGAAAATGAGACCAAGGGAGGCCTCACCTTTGGGCCTGTGGAATATCTGTGTCTGTGTGGCTAGCAAGAGGGCAAAGGGCAAGGAGTGAGCTCACTCGTCTGCTCAGCCCCGTAGCTCTTTCAGCAGCGCTTCAGGAATGCCAAGCACGCTCTGATGTGGACGATGACAGATCTGGTTCCATCACCAGCCGCTTTCTGACGTAGCATTTTGGAAACCCACCACCGCTCAAAAGCTCACATGTGGCCTTACGCCCAGCCCCCCTTTGCTTCACAACTGATAGGGCTTTCGGTTAGGACAGGTAGAGGAAAAAGGATGCCGTGCTAGGAGGAGACTCCGTGGTGGGGAACCGGACTTCCAGTCGGCAAAGGAAAGAGGGCGCTGTGCTAGGAGGAGAGTTGCGGTGGGGGAACCGGACTTCCAGTCAGCAGAGGAAAAAGGATGCCGCACTAGGAGGAGACAATGATGGGGGAACCGGACTTCCGATCAGCTCCAGAATTGAACGGGACAACAGGTCCAGTTAGGACAGCAAAGCTGTCTTAGGAATTCTGGGAGTTGAAGTCCACAGGGTGTGAAAGAGCCAAGTTTGCCTACCACTGAGTTAGGACCTTTGTGACTCTTTGAGTGTTGAAGTTTGCCAACCGCTGGTCCCTTCCAACTCTGTTAGTCTGCTCTGTTCAGTTAGGAGCTGAGAGACCTGGAGTTCTAGTCCTGCCTTAGGCATGAAGCCAACTGAGTGACTTTGGGAAGAAGGTCCTGGCAAAGTTGAGGGTGGGGGGGAAGCTTTCTAGGCATTAATCAAGACTCTTGAAACTACCCCTCCCTTAATGAGGGCTAGGGTCTTGCTTAGCTTAGAAACTGGAGTCATTGTGAAGTTCTGCTGCCTTCTGCTCTCAGAGCCGCTGAGAGAACCATTGGAAAGCCCAGGAATGTGCTTGTAAGAGATCACTATCACGGCCAACTGGGGCCCTGGAGACTCTTCCCACAAGCGCTGGGTGCTCCAGCATGGATGGGATTGGCTGGCGAGCGCTGCCACCTCCGAAGCCAAGGCTTAAAGGAATTTGGGAAAGTTGCAATTATTGCAAAACGGGAAAGTAATTATACCCTGAATTGGCCAATGAAGACATCGGCTCAGACTACAAAAGGTTGCCTCCTAAGCACCACGAGGGTCTTTTATCCTCTCCCCTTTTGTGGACAACGTTTCAACTGGACCGTTTGCGAGGCTCAGGGCTGACTTACCTTCAGGTGGCCGGCATGCATCTGGGCTCGCTCGCACATCTGGAGGAAATATTTCAGGTTGGATTCGTCTATGATGATGTAGACGGCCACTTTCCTCCTGAATCCCACATCCAGGAGGTCCTTGAAGATGTCAACATCCGTGAACATGTCCATGACCACTGCAACCACCTGCCAAGAGGGAGAAAGGAGACCTCAGCCACGGGAGCTAAACGTATTTCCAGATCTGGCTTTACCTCTTAGTTGGCTGGGGATTCTGGGAATGGTAATCCCAGCATTTGTGGAGGTGCCTGATTCACACCACGCATGGCAATAAATCTTGACTCTCTGGCTCCATCACCCCAAAGTCAAGAACTGGCTTACAGTAGAACCTCAAGGACTCACCATGGCTGTCTTAATGGCTTGATTGCAATTAAGACAGAAGCTATCTGCATAGAAGATCTGCCTTGCGCAGAACGTAACAACTAAGCTCTTTCTCCATGCCCACTTTGGGGTTCAAATCCTAGATCTTGTCTTCCTTCCTTTTCAAGTCAACGGAAATTGGGCTGTTCTCTTCCCAGCCTTCTGACTGGGAGATTTTGGTTCAAGATTTACCTAATGATTTTGCCTGGCCTGGGAATCACTGATTCTCATCTCACTGCCATTTACAGGGAGGAACCAAGTAGAGGGAGAGAGACTTACGTGCTGGAGTAGAGCAAATGTTGCTCCTTGATTCAACCCTGTAAAGTTCCTATAATGTTCTCCTTGGATCAGCACACACCAGTTCTCCATTTCACCCCAAATATTCAAGAATCCAGGACAGTGGTGGGATTCAATTTTTTTTACTACCGGTTCTAAGGGTGTGGCTAGGTGGGCATGGCTTGGTGGGCGTGGCAGGGGAAGGATACTGTAAAATCTCCATTTCCTCCTGATCAGCTGGGATTCAGGGGGCAGAGAATAGATGGGGGCGGGGCCAGTCAGAGGTGGTATTTCCGGGTTCTCCAGAACAGGTCAGAACCTGCTGAATACCACCTCTGGTCCAGGATTAGATGGCCTTGGGAAATCCACCCTCCATCTTTGAGCCGGTGGCATTTGCTAGTTGCTTGGATGGGGACCACATTCCAATGTTTGGGGCAGAACAAAACCCATTTTCCCATGACAAACCCTCAACGCAGACCGCCTTTCCCCCAGGAGCCCTCCTGGCTATTACGTTGTCAACACACAACACAATGCATACTTTGCCCCAAAAAGCTTCTTGCAGAAAAAGCGAAACGTCTTCAAGAAAAGTCCCCAAGGAAGTCCAGTTGCCTTTTGAAAAAGCACCTTTGGGACAACTGTGGCTTGGGTGACTCTCCATAGAGATGGCAAAGTTTGCTTTTTCCCCTCTTCAGAGGCTGAGTTTGGGGCAGCTTCAAGTTCCAAGAGGAGCAAAGAGTCCCAATTCCTAAAGATCAGAATCCCAATCCATGCTGCTGCTGAAAGAGGCTGGCTGTAAGCAAAAGGTGTTTTAAGGTGGCCTGGTTCCATGTTGCACTCTTGCTCTTGGCCAGCTTTTCCAAAAGGAAAATCTTTTCCATCTGGGACCCAGCTGTGTGGGTGGGCCTCTTTCTCAAAACAAGAGCTGGGAGAAAATACTTTTTGACGTCTGATGCAGCCCTACTTGCTCCGAAAGGAGGCAAGGCGTGTTTACATCTTGTAAGAGAAAAGGGGGAATAGTATTTCTGGCATGAGCTGCCTTCGCGTTGAGTAATGTAGTTCTTACAAGAGGTGGTTCTCAGCCCCGAGAGGTTCAATTCAAGAGCAGGAAAGTCACCGGGTCAGCAAAGGGAAACCGAGGCAGGCGGCAAAATTAACGAAGGAGAATTGAAACACGATCGGGAGCAGACGAGGTGAAATGAGAAGGGAGCCGTGCTGACTTGCTCAGCTTCCCTTTTTAGAGAGTCTGAGAAAAGGTAGGAAGAAGGTTTCTTTGCCTATAGGAATGTGTGGGTTCAAGGCAAGCCCTTTCCTTTTCCCAGGAATTGGGGCCCACATAAATGAAGGGGAGGATAGCCCTTTTTCTGAGAGTTTTTGCACCCCGGTCCTCCAAATCTTGGCAGCCTCCTAATTCTGAGAATTGAGTTGGTTGTAAGGCAGTATTTCTCAATTTTGGCAACTTTAAGATGTGTGGACTTCAACTCCCAGAATTCCCCAGCCACACATCTTAAAATTGCAAGGCTGGAAAACACTTCTGTAAGGCCTGTGTGTGTGTGTGTGTGTGTGTGAGAGAGAGAGAGAGAGAGAGAGAGAGAGAGAGAGAGAGAGAGAGAGACTAATGGGATTTATTTACAAGCAAAGGTCATTCAATCAGTTTGTACAGCCACTCATTTTACAAGCACCACTATCAGCTGCTCACACGGTTAAAGGCAAACAAACTGAACAGTCAAATAATAATAACAACAACAACAGAAAAACACCAAACCTCTAAAAACTTTAAATGCAGGTTGCTTCTGGTTCTTATGGCCAAGACTTAACTGACTTTTCTTGCTCAAAGGGAAAAATCAGAGATCTCGGTAGCCAAACCTCCTTTTTAAAAAAGAAACTTAGGACACGTTGCCATTTTCACACCACAGTCACAGCATTCTGGATCCTCACAATACGCCAAAAGTGAACCAGCCAAACAGGCTGGATTTGTGGAACACCCTCAAGCGATCCGAGATTTAATCGAGCTGAGTCTGTATGGTTTTGACTTTGATTGATCTTGTCAAGTGGATTGTGCGAACCGCTGGTGCAGAATATGGTTTTGGACACCTGGGAGAAGCCGAAATGCGGTTATTGGGGGTCTCTAGGAAGAGGCAGGATCCAGTTTTAAGCGAAGGTTTCTGGAGTGGCTCTGATCTGTTGCACTGGAGCACCAGTTGTTGGTTGAAAGAAG
>JANHZT010006057.1:37393-51359 GCA_032468215.1 Stegonotus admiraltiensis | reverse complement strand
AGACAATCCTATTAAAGTTAACTTTTAAAAGAGGACCCGGTCACCGTGCTCTCTTTGCCTAGGCAGCTAAGCGTGTCCCCTGAATGATGAAAAGGGAGATGGAAACTTCAGGACAATTGTCACCCTGGCATGAAGAAAACTAGTTTGTGTGCTTTAGAGAAATGACACCGGTTCCCTCTTCTTCCTTCCTGAAAGAAATTTTACGTTCTGAATCTTAGCTTGATTCTTTTTTTTTCCTGCAGAGCTTTATGTTTAGACAGTTGGAAGGCAAGGAAATTCCTGGGACTCTTCCAGGGTTCCTTGCTGTTCTGTTGATACGCTTTTCCTTTTTTTAAACTAAGGCAGGAAAGATCTGATGCTGCATATGGACTTTTATGCCTCGTGCCCAGTTTTATTGCATCTGTTAACTGTCTGCCGTGTATGTTTGCACCTGATAGAATGAAAGATAGGATTCTTTTCCTGTTCAGCTCTGGAAACAAATCTTTTGATCTCTCCCCCCCCACCCCTTTAAACGCAGCCCCTGTCCTATTGGTGTCTGGTGATTTGTGACTTCTAACTCAAGTCTCTCATGAAAGGTTTGAGCAATGGGGGTAATGAAAGCCCAGTTCTTTGTGTCCCCACCCCAACGTGTCACGAAAAAGAGGCCATTTAGAATTGAAGGCGGGGTGGGGGGAGAGTTGAGGCTTCCTTCCTGTATCTGGAGGAGACATGGGGGGGGGAGGGCGTCCTCTCTTGCTCCTTTTGTACCACCGGAAATAGTTGGATTCCAGAGCTGCAGGGGGTCTCTTTGAAATCTGGAGGGGTTTAATTCCAAGTCAACAGATGGGCCATGGGCCATCCGGTGCTTCCCCCTCTCCCCCCACCCCCAAAGTGGTATTAGACCTGGAACAGGAAACATTTCTGGCATGTTTTACATTTTCGGTAGAAGAATGCAGGAACTTCTTCTGGCTGTTGCTTTCAATTGGCTTTTTTTAAAAAAACCTCTGGCTAGTTAAATGCCTTTTATTATCCTGCAAACAGAGACCTTTCCTGTAGTATCAATAAATTGTGATTTACTTTCCTTACCCGCAGAGTATTAAGATATGAATCTCCTTTTGCCCTATGCTGTAATAAACGGGTAGGTAACTCAGGGGTGTTCAACCTTGGCCTCTACTTGTGGACTTCAAATCCCAGAATTCCCCAGGCAGCCGTTGAAGTTGAAGTCCGCAGCTCTTAAAGTTGTCACCCCTTGGACACCCCTGGGGTAACTTGAGTTAACCCTCAGGATTAAAGTTATGATAAAACACTGTTTTCTGCTCTTCGTTTTGGAGTTTTGAATGCTGAATTGTACCCTGTTTCCCCTAAAATAAGACATCCCTGATAATAAGCCCATTCGGGCTTTTGAGCGCATGCACTAAAATAAGCCCCCCCCCCAAAAATAAGCCCTCCCTGAAAATATTTAAACGCATGTGTAGCCGGTCCCCGCCATTTCCTCTGGTTTCCTCCACATGCCCCAAAATAATAAGACCTCCTCGAAAATAAGGCCAAGAGCTTATTTCAGGGTTAAAAAAAATAATAAGACAGGGTCTTATTTTTGGGGAAACATGGGTAGTAATCTGGTTGTTGCTGAAAACTATAAACATTTATTACTTCTCCGTACGTGGCCTCTCTGTATATACATTTATGAGTATGGCATCCTACTTAATGAAAAGAAAGGCCTTGTCTCTAAAATTGGGGAGCCCTAAGCTCTATTGTGACTTTGGAAAGTTAGGCATGACAAGACCCGCTTAGGATTTGGAAACCACAAGTTAGAATTTCTGAAGTCAGTGGTGGATCACTTACTTCTATGAAGAAAACTACCAGAAAGCCTCAGTTGCTCCTTTAATGACGGAGCCTAGATGGTGTTAGAAACGAGGGTTATGGCCATTGGGGATCACAACTATTGTGAGCATCTAAAGCTGCTTCTGAGATTGTAAAATGCTTTGGCCAAGGACAGAATTAAATACAAGCTCCCAAGGGCGAAGGGCCCATTTGCCATAACGTGGTTTTGGGAAGAATTTAGCTTCTAATCTGCACATGCTTCACCCCACCCCCAGCCCCCATTCACTGCCCATAGCCCTGCCTTCCGTCTGAGTCACAGGCTCCTCCGTTGCTCCGAAGGCCAGAAAAGGCAAGTGTTTCTGAGGTGTGACACAGTGGCTGCATCAGCCGTATCAGGAGGCCTAATTGCAGATACAGCTTCGCATTCTGGTATTTTCACCAAGCAGCTGCCGCATAAAGTTTAATTTTGATTCGTGCTGCAGTTGCAACTTCAGGGCCCTGTGGAGACCCCATTTCTGCTGAGTTTACACTTTTCCTGGGCGATTCATCAGTAAAGTAATAATCCGCCAGGGCCTCTTTAAAGAAGGCTAATTCCCTGCTAATGTAATGCTTTGCTTTTAATGAAAGCAATTTGTCATGTACTTTCTATATTTACCAAATGATCTATCTTACCTTTTCTGCCTTGCCCGATAGCCACTTGACAGACGTCCTGCTGTCTTGACGGAAGAGGATCAGAGGAGGGTAGAAAGACCCTCACCCCAGCCAGTGGCCCAGCAGCTGGTGCCCTTGCGTATACCTCTGCGTGCCAGGGTTCTCGGCCCTAGGATGACTTCCCTGTGGGGTCTGGGATTTGGGGAGCTAGCCAGAGTGTGTTACGCAGAGCAACAGATGGCCCTGCCTGGAGGAGAGGAAATGATTTCAACAGAAGTTGCTTCAAGCCGGTGGCGCCATCTTGTCTGTAGCCATAGTTCAGTTCTCCTCCTGGTCCTTTTATCTGGCAATCCGAGCTGTTCACAGTGTTTTTATCTGGGTCTGGGATGCCTGACCGAGAGCTCTTGAAAGGCCGCCGCTTGCACGTGGCTGCCTAGCTGCAAGGATATTGCTGTAAATGGGGTTTGGAGTCCCTTTCAGGAGCGATCTTGGCTGCTGGGTCTGGAGGTGATTGAGTTAGCTAGGTGCTGCTGAGGCGAGCTCAGGTCCTGTGAGCAAATGGACGGTTCCTCCTGTCACGTCAGGAAGGCAGGTCGTGTCACAGACAGATGGGATGCCGGAGTTGGATTGGGCCATCTTTCAAAAGGCAAGAAAGCCATTGCCATGGTTACTAATGGGATTTCCCCTCCTTTTTAGGTCAAGCTCCCCAGTTCCTTTCGTACCTTTGATGAGGAGAGGAAATGACTTTATCAGACCCTGCTCCACATCGAGTGATCTTGCTCCATCTTCCTGTCCGAGGGACTCGCAGAGGGGGAAACGCCGTGGCGGCCAATCCCTGAGGACTTTCGGGAGGAATCTGCCTTGACGGAGGAGCAGGAGATAAAAATGACAACTTCGTCGATCAGGCGGCAAATGAAAAACATTGTGAACAATTATTCAGAGGCCGAAATTAAAGTCCGGGAAGCAACTTCCAATGACCCCTGGGGTCCCTCCAGCTCCTTAATGACAGAAATTGCAGACCTGACGTACAACGTGGTGGCCTTCTCCGAAATCATGAGCATGATCTGGAAGCGGCTGAACGACCACGGCAAGAACTGGAGGCACGTTTACAAGGCTTTAACCCTCTTGGATTACCTGATCAAAACCGGGTCGGAGCGGGTGGCCCAGCAGTGCAAGGAGAACATCTTTGCCATCCAGACTTTGAAAGATTTCCAGTACATCGACCGGGATGGGAAAGACCAGGGCATCAACGTGCGCGAGAAGTCCAAGCAGTTGGTCTCCCTGCTGAAGGACGACGAGCGGCTCAAGACGGAGAGGGCCCAGGCCTTAAAGACCAAAGAACGCATGGCTCAGGTGGCCACCGGAGTGGGGAGCAATCAGATCTCCTTTGGCAGAGGCTCCAGTCAGCCTAACCTGTCCACCAGCTACTCTGAGCAAGAGTACGGCAAATCTGGAGGCTCCCCGGCTTCCTACCATGGGTGTAAGTGCACGCTGTGGGCTTTGGGGTTCTTCCACACTCTGTGCGTCTTCCGATTTGTGGGTGGATAAATAGAAATGTGGGTCTTTGAACCAGCTACAGGGACCTGGTGTGTGGCCCTTGCTTGGCCGGTGCTTTCACTTCAAAGGACGTTCTCATTTGGAGGTTCTCCGGAACAGGATGACAGCCCTGAGGTTGGATTGGAAATAGTTCTCCCATCCTTCCCTTCCTGCAGGTGTTCCATCCCACTTAGTTATAATGTTGAGCCTTGTCCTCTCGAAGAGAATTTTGTTGCCTCTTTAAAGACTGAGAAATGTGTCATTGAACTGTTACAGGTTGTACTACAAGAAGGCTCAGGCAGCTAAAATATCCTCTGGGAAGTTGTTCATTTCTCATCTCGGGGAACCTGACCTGAAGGGCTGCTCACAGTTGACCTGTGGGAATTTTGTGAAAGAGCAGACCTCGGTTTTTGACTTCCTTATAGTTTGGGAATCCGAAGGTTTCTGGAAGCGGCCACAAAGCAAGTCTTGGGGTGTCACCGTTGGATCTACTCAGTGCCATCTTGCGCAAACATCTGGGTTAATGATCAGGCGCTTCGTAGCAGGATAACAAAGGATCCCTTCATGGGTTACAAGGAAACCGTTTAGGCTGGATCGTTGGGAGACGAGGCTTTCACTGCAATGCTGGGATGCTTTGCAAATTTAAGAAATTTCAGGGTTGGCTGGGATGGTGATTGAGCTGTCATTAATGGCGTCCTAATGACATCAGGGATTTAAATGTGGAGTGGAAGAGGGAAATAGGTCGCTTCAATTTGCAGCCACGGTTTTATAAAATTTAACGGCAGCTTCCCTGGGGAAGTCAGCGCATCTTAATCTGAAATTCTGCTGTGATTTTAAATCCCTGAGAAATTTTAAGCATGCCTCAAAAACAACTTGCAGTTAGCTGAATGTGGAAACTAAGGGAGGTGAGCTGCCCTAACCAGATTTACTCAGGTCAACCATGCTGACTTCTGAGGGTTTTGCGCTCTCTCTTGGTGTGCATGGAATGGTCATGATCAAGTCATCCTGGTCTGGATCCAGGGAAGGATTAACATTTCACTTGGTTTGACTTTGCGCCCAGGCGAATGTTTCCTGGACTGAAGCAGGCCCGGGAAGCTTCCTGTTACTGCCTGTACTTATTAGGAGAGGCAGCAACACACCAGGGAGATCGTAGCTTTGGGGCAACATTTCTTTACGTAGAGACCTTGCATTGTCTAGTTTGCCCTTCTAGCTTTACTTACAGAAGATGTCTGGGAGTGAACCCTGGGAATTTCTGTCCATTATTCTGTATGTTTTTCCAGGGAATAATGGCATGTGGTGGGGTGCATGTCAGCAGAGCAAACCATTCCCAGCCATAAGAGCCTCACATGCTGTTGCAACTTGCTAGTGCCACCTGATGGGGCTTCATGCCTGCATCCTTTGCTGCATTAGAGGGACAGCAGTTCTGTGTTTAGGGTGAGGCCAGCTCAGGGTCTGCCTTCAAGAGAGCCGGCATCAGTCTTGAAAGAGCCTGGCCTCCGGGTTCTTACCTAATCAGACCCCCTTGGCACCCGGCCTGACTTTCAGATCGCTCTCTATGTGCAGCCGGTTAAATGGGAAACCTCAGCCTGCCCATCCTCTTGACTTTGGGGGATAGTTCAAGTTAGAGTGGACAACCATCTTTGCAATCCCCTCCTCCCACCCCTAAATATCTGTGGCTGTAAATCTCATGTTTAATTTTCCTCAGCCGGATTTCGGTTTTATCAGTCTTCAGTTAGCTCTTCTTTGACAGTTTACAATTCTGGGCTATCTGTTTTTTACTGAAAGGATGGTTGTTTTGAGTTGTTTCTAGTCTGTCTGCCTGGGGCCCTTACCATTAAAAGGTAGATGAGAGGAACCTTGGTTGTCGAAGTGCAGCTGAGCCTGGGAGGACGGCTGGGGTGGAGAAGAGGAGAGCTGCTCAGAGAGAGCCAAGCTTGTGCCTGTTTCCCCCTGCAGCTACATCACCGAGAGTGTCTTCAGAACTGGAGCAGGCCCGGCCTCAGACCAGCGGGGAAGAGGAACTCCAGCTGCAGCTGGCTTTGGCCATGAGCAGAGAAGTGGCAGAACAGGTTGGTTTCTCCCAGAGCGACAGCATCACCTGGTACACTTTGCGTTGATCTGCTGTCTACCCCAGAAAGGTGAAACGAGGAAAAGGGCTGGGAAGAGCACAGGTAGGAACCTGTTGAACTACAGCTCTCGGCTCCTTCCCCTTCTAGGTTTGGTTGGTCGGATTAGCAGGGGGTAGGTTCTGCAACCCTGCAGGGGCCCTGTCGGTGCCGCCCCAATTTCCCTATTAACTGAAAATCACTCCTGAAAACCTGCCTCCCAGCTTGGCTGTCATGGTTAAGCAAGGAGCTGACGATCCGTGGCGGCGTCTGACAGCTGTTAGGAGTTACGCATGATCAAAGGAAAGCTGCAGCCTTTTTGTGAATGGATGTGAATCACCCCATTGGACACTCTGGAGCTATCAGTCAAATCCTGAAGCAAAACCTTTGCAGGTCCACGATCAGGTCTTAACGGGCAGTTTTCCAATCTGGCTTCTAAAACATTACATTGATGAGTATGGAAAATTCTGAATCTTTGAGGCAGCCACGCCTCTGCAGGCGACGTGAAGCAGGAGTGGAAAATGGGCATCTTAGCTTCTTTGGGTTTGGTACACACTACATCAGGGCTCTCCAAAGTTGTCGACTTTAAGACTTGTGAACTTCAACACCCAGAATTCTGGGAGTCAAAATTCACAAGTCTTAAAGTTGACAAGTCTGGAGACTCCTGTGCAGTTGTAGATGAAGAGGTAACGAAGCTGTTACCTGTTCTGCAATCTGGCTGGAAATGTTGGTTGTAGTCTAGACCAGGAAACTCAGGAAAGCGCCACGAAAAAAGTGTCAGCAAAGCCCTTCCCTGTCACGCCAAGGGAAGGGCATGGATGAATCCCCGAGCTCGACTTGCGGCTTTCCTTGAGCCGTTGTGGGACCCTGTTTTAAACCTCTCCCCCCTCCCCCTTTCTGCAGGAAGAGCGCCTGCGCCGCGGCGATGATTTGAGGTTACAGATGGCGTTGGAAGAAAGTCGCAGAGATACTGTCAAATTTCCCAAAAAGAAGGAGGTAGGCGGTTTCCTTCGCAAAGAATTCTCAGAGCTCACTGGGTGGGTGGGACAGATTAGAAATGGAGCCAGCATTGCGACTTTGAGTACTTATGTGTACGTGGAAGACCAGAGGGTTTATCATAAGGCATCTCTTCCGTGCTGGGATAAAAAGCCCAAGTGATCAGCCGAGGGCACCTGGAAGAGTGAAATGGTGCACTGTTTTTGTTCGTTGCGCTCCTGCCTTTCCTTTTTGAAAAAGATGATTTGTGGGTCCTGTAAAATGTTTGTACCCGGCTAAAAATAACCTTTGTCAGCAGCACGCAGCTTTGCTGGACCTCATGGACGCGCTGCCTTCTTCCGCCACCCCTGCCCCCAAAGGAGAGTCCAGGAAGCCCCCAGCTGCAGTCAAGAAAGCCGACCCTTGGGGGGGCCCTCCAGCCAGCACTGCCACCTCTGATCCATGGCAATCGTTCGGTAAGAGCCGGGCAAAGGGGTCTTTCGCTGCCCTCTCCCACCCAGCCCGCAAGGTGAGGCAGCCCGTGCAAGTCCCTGAAAGGTTTCCTTTGTAGTTTGGCATCTTTGGGGAGGTCAGGATTTCTGGGAAGATTTTATTCTTAAACCTAGGGAGACGCCATCAATCCCCTGTCCCAAGGTTCAAGGAAACAGGCTTGCAGCTGCGACGCCTTGCGGGCTTTCAGCATTGACTGATTCGATTCATTGCTAACAGGCCCTTGTTTCAGCTTGCCAGCTCCTTGGCTCCCTTGGAGGGCGGTGAAGGAATCAGATTTATGTATCTGAATGCCGCTGAAAAGAGTGGCTCAAAGCAGAACAGAGGCCTTTAAGTCTCGCTTAGCTGGACCGGGTTTTCAATGGCATTCAATAAGTGCCTTCTCAGAAGAGGGTCTTGTCCTCCAGGGTTGCCATTACTGCGTCTGCCCGCTTTTGTCATCCGATTCATGAAAGAGCAACTTGTTTGGGAAGCTTCCACTTACAGCAGCCCCGAGCAATTAGCATTTCTTGCATGGAATTGTTGATAAATTTGCAGGAAACGGAGGCAGCGGGGAAGAGATTAGCTGCTTTCTGTGGAAAGCTCCGCGGCCTTTCCTATCTTCTGGACATAGTGACTGGGAGCCTGCACCTGTTTGTAAATCTGAATCAACATTTTAATAGTTTTGTGTCTTGTGCGTGTGTGTGTTTTCAGCAGGCTTCCTTTAAACGGATATGCCAAAACAACCAAATGCTCCACAAAGTTTGGTTTAGGGTTCTAAATGTTGTGTGTTTGCTATTCACATCTGGTCCTGTTGGTGAGTTAGGATTAGGGTTAAGTAGATAAACCCCTCAGAATTGAAGTTGCCCTCTCGTTAGGCACACGTCGCCTGTCGGATTTAGGTCTGACTTTGCTGTGAAGCTTCAGGGCTCGTGCATCCTTCGCCTGCAGGTGCCAAACCAGCCACCTCTGTCGATCCGTGGGGAGCCCCTGCGACCTCTGCAGCCGCCCAGCCTCTCCCAAAGAGTGCCGATCCTTGGGCCCCTTCCCAGCCATCGTCCGTGGCAACAAAGACAGCCATGGACCCCTGGGGACCAGCACCAGTAAACAAGCCAATTTCTGCTTCTGGTAAGTAGGACGCCCGCTTTCTGCGTCTTTCGGAGGAACCTGTTTTATCAGTGGCTGGGTCTGAGGCATCTTCTCTGGCGTGTGGGCGAGAGAGAAGTGGCTGGATGTGGGGCAGACTTACCTTCATACAGATGCCGTGGTTAGAAATACAACAGCCCGGCTCAGGTGGTGGGAATGTTGTTTTTTTAAAAGCGAAAGATGATCGCTGTCTCCCTTCAGCAAAGGAGAAGCTGTGGACATTGTAAAGCTTTTGTTTTATCCTCCAGACATTCCCTGGACAGAAGACTTCCTCATTTGGGGGAGTTTTCCTGGGACATGGGCATTTCTGTGTCAGGAATCCTATCAGTTCCTCCATTCTTAAGGCTACTTGGTAGCTTGGTCTGTTTCTTGAAAGAAATCCACTTTAATCTGTCTCAGGAGCCCGAGAGGCTCATATGCTGGGAATTCACTCCTGAATTCTTGGGTGGGCTGAAGGGACACAGCAGAGGTGTCCTGATGAAGCAAAGTAGGTTAGGGCAGGGGTCTCCAACCTCGGCAACTTTAAGGCTTGTGGACTTAAACTCCTAGAATTACTCAGCAGCATAGTGTAACTGTCCACTAGATCAGGTCTCTTCAAACTTGGCAACTTTAAGACTTGTGGATTTCAGCTCCCAGAATTCCTCAGCCAGCTATTCTGGCAGTTGAAGCCCACAAGCGCTAAAGTTGCTGAGGGTGGAGACCCCTGGATTAGGGCATCCTGCAGGGGCCAAGAGCCAGTGGCTCAGCCAAACACGGAAAGGCCCAGATCCCAGCCTCTGCAGTCAGGGTGGCAAAGATTCTGGGGTGGAGATTTGCAGCTGGGTGAAACCGGTTATCTTGTCCTCCACTAATGAGAGAGAGAGAGTTAACACCTTGATTGGGAGGTGGTAGCAGAAACAGTATTTTTCTAGGATTATGGAGGAAGAGTCCTGGCTGTGGTGGCAACATTCTTGTTTTGCATTGCAGGTAGCAAATCTTTCGACCTCTTCAGCAATTTGAACGGGACGATTAAAGATGACTTTTCTGAATTTGACACCCTTCGAACGTCTAACAAGCAAGGTATCTTTGAAATGGACACCATAGTTGGGGGCTGAAAGGGGTGCTTGAACACCTGGTAGGAAAATGCTGCTGAATGATCTTGATAGCCTGCCCCAAGTTAAGTGAAGAGAAAAATTCACAAGGGAGAACTCAACTCCTGTGAACATTTAGGTAAAGAAGTTGTTTATAACAGGGCGGCCTTCTCCGTGTCAGTGCTTGGTGTTTGAGTCAGACTCGGGTTTCAGATCTGAAGAAGCAAGAATGAGTAAAGCAAGCACCTAATTTTTAAGGAAAAATGCCTGGCATAATAGGGAATGTGTCCTTTTGGGAGAGATCTTTTCAAGAGCCGTATTTTCCATTCCCGCGATTCAGGTTCTGCTTTGTCGGCCCAGAGCAGTGGGACCACCAGCCCTGACTTCTCCGACTGCCAGCCAGCCAGCTTCTCTTCCAGTAAACAGAGCGCCGCTCGGAAAACCCCCGAGTCTTTCTTGGGCTCCAATGCTGCTTTGGTGAATCTGGACTCCTTGGTATCCAAGCCCCCCCAGCCAGCACCATCCCTCAACCCTTTCTTGGCTGCAGGTACGTTTTTGCGCTGAGTTTGCACTTGTTGTTTCTTTGAGAGCGGAATGGCCGAAAGTGGAAAATGGGCACGTTAATGAGTCTTGCTCCCTTGAAGGTGGACGGTCCGCGTTATGTTATTTGAGTCAGTGCAGCAGCTGATTTCACCACGAGCCTCTGGGTAGCTGCACTTTAGGGAAATAAATGTTTTGCACAGCAGGGAACAGGACCCAGAAACACAAGGTGGATACTTGGGGAGTCAGTTGAACAACATTAAGATGTGTGGACTTCAACTCCCAGAATTCCCCAGCTTTGAGAAGTTGCTGCAGTTTCTCAACACTGCTCTAGAGTCTCTGCTCAGTGGGGGTTTGGGGGGGGGGTTGCCTGGAAGGAAAGGTTGGGGTGACTGTAGCCAGTGGGAGGACTGTGGTGCCATGTTTCATCTCCATCTAGACCGGGGGTCTCCAACCTTGGCCACGTTGAGCCTGGTGGACTTCAACTTCCAGGCATAAAGTGGCCATGTTTGGAGACCCCCGGCCTAGACGAGAGTCTCTCAGTTGGGCTGCTGGTTAGCTACCAGCAGTGGAATCTGAATTCTGTGGTGGTGCTGCAGACCCTCCTCCACCCCCTCCACCCCAAATGCCTTATGTAGACCCCACTGCTCTCATTCCTGGCCAATGGGCATTGCTTGACCCATCGGTAGGGCCCCTACCCTTGTGCCTTGCACTGAAGGTGTCCCTGCGCTGAATGATGCCTTTGTTGCAACTTTGTGCTTGCGTAGCTGTTTGCTGTCAGACGGGAAACCGTGCAAGTCGGACTGACTCTTCCCTCCCCTCTTCTCTGCTCCCAGGATCCTCGTCGTCATCGTCGACTTCTCCTTCTCCAGCCACAGTCAACCCCTTCCAAGTGAATCAGCCGCAACCCCTCACTCTCAATCAGATGCGGGCCAGCCCCATCCTCGGGGGCAGCCTGTCTTTCAATGCTGCGCCGGGGCCGGAACCGGGGCCCCTTCCTTCTGTGGCTCCCGTGGCCCTGGCCCCCTTGCCAGCCACGGGCCCCGTGACCTCTGTAACCAGGATGGGCCCGGGAGTGAGCGTGGGCGCGATGGGGTCCGTGGCACAGCCTCTCCACCACCCGGGGATGCCCCCCTCGGTCTCTCAGCCGGCCAGTGCCACTAACCCTTTCCTCCTCTAAAGGAAGCCTGGAGCGTGAAGCCTCCCTGGGAAAGGCGGGCAGGACATCTGAGGTTGGCTTGGGCTGAACCGCGAGTGCCGGAGACGGGGGTGGCTAGGCTGGCGGGCTGCTGTAGCCTTCTGTGGGTGCTCCTGGTGCCCTCGGCCATTTGCCGAGATGTGCCCTTTTGCCCCAGATGGTACTTTTTGTTTGGGTTCTCGGCAGCCTTGCAGAAGCGCTTTGGCGTTTGTCACCAAAGTCCGTTTCTGCTCCCTCCCCTTCCTCCTTTTTGTTAATCATTTCAAGGTCATAGGAAGACTTTGCCATCTGAAAGAGCCCCCTGTGTTGTTTTGTAGACCATCAGCCACGCTCAAAAGTGCCGCGGCCCGAGCCAGCCAGTCCCCGTGCTTGTAAACACACATCTGAGACTCAAGAGTGCTAGTGAGCATGTTTGCACATAACCACCTGCTCTTCTAGACTGTTTGGTTCACCCATAGTCCTTACCAGTCTTGGCAAAAGAGGTAGCTGGCCTTTGTGTTCTGTATATCCACGCACACTAAAATGTCTAGCAAAACTGTGCCTCCCTTTTGTCGTTCCCCCCCCACCGCTGAGAATCAGGCGGGGAGGGCCGGGCGAGCTCGTCCACAGGAGGAGAACTGAAGCAAGCTCTGTGAAGTCCCGCAAAGTTTTTGTGAAACCCCGCAAGTGTGCTGTTTTGTATGCAGTGTTGAATTTCTACAACTTAACACGGACTGCCCATGACTTCCGTCTGAATGGCTGGCATGCTGCCCTGGTGTTCAGGGCTGGTTTTGGCTCTGTGCTTTCTGATGGTGACTTCAGTTGGAAATTAGTTACACGTGTTCTTTTTGTTTGACTTGCAACGCCAGGCTTTAAAAAAAGCATAGGGTGGGGAATACCGAGGTAATACCGGGGCGACTCGGGAACTGATTTGGGGGTGACCTTTTGTTATTATGCAGTAATCCTTGTATACTTTTGCACTTTTAAGGATAGGGCCGTTTTGGATTTGAGTTCGCCAGGTGAGCGTTCTGTTTTCACTCTTGCTAATTTTTATAATGTTCTTATTTAACAGTCGATAGTTTTGATAGATTCATCAGGTTTAGTGGAAAAATTAAGATACCATCTTTCTTTTCCAATTCTCTTCTTTTTTTGATTTAATGTTTCTTATTTATATATAAATATTTTAGCTCTTGGTTTTCATAAAGAGAATTTTAAAGGGAATATCGACAAACCTCCTGCTTTTGAACAAAGACATTTGTATTGGAAAAAACCATGGAATAACTCGTGTAACATGAATTTTGAGAGGGATATGGCTAAGGTGACATTGAAAAAAGAAAACACTACAGTTGCCTTTCAGTTTCCCCCTTTTATGAATACATCTCTCCATTTCGTGTAAAAAAAAATACTCCTGGAAGCCTTTGAGAGGTTGAAGATCATGGAAAATAAATGACTTCTCTCTTGTAATACTTTCAGCAACTTAAAAAGCAAAACATTGCTGTATGAATGTTACTTTTAATTAACTAAACTCTTCTAACTAAAGAATGCACTCCATAGTGTTGCTTGGCTCTGTTTACAATCTTCTCCGAAAAGTAAACTTTTGATTCTTTCGGCTCATTTTTCCCCCCCACTAAGACATACTCAGGTTTAAGTAGTTAATAACTGTTTGAAAATTCTTGCTTTCTTTTGAAATGGCAACTGCAAGAAAGCATGCATAAACATGTGTGCTTACATACAGATGTTCTCAAAAGCTGGATGAGGTCTCTTGATGCTGGAGACTGGCTGTATGCAATAGGGACAGCTGTTGGGTGGCTTTTAATAATTTATTCTTTAGAAGCAACATCCGTGCCAGGAAGCCTCTTTTGGGTGAGTGGACTGTGCCACGGGGGGTCGTGGTAAAAAAGCTGTTGGGTGGCTTGAAAGTGGCAAGAGGGGCCCTTTGCTGGTGACCTTGAGGGAAGATAGGATCATCCACGATACCAAAGTGACAGACAGACAGACAGACATTGTGTGGTTAATATAGGCAAGCAACTGCTTTCCAGTTGCCAGCTGCCTCCACTTCTGGCTTTGTTTCCTTTACCTTGTTGCACAGTTGTTGTGTTTGATTCCTCACAACAGGTCATTTCATTCTGAGTAGCCATGGACACCCTAGAGTGGCCTTCTCCACCCAGGTCTTCTTCCAGCCTCTGCTCTTGCCTTGTGTGGCCAGCAGGGTCTTTAGAGTCCCTGCAGAATTCCTGCTTTGGAAAGCTGATTTAGTTTTGTCCAAGTGGAAAAAACAGCTCCTTCTGTGGAGCTAACCCAGGTACAGTATGCTAAATAAGTATTTTGTCTGCAGTCAACAGGAAAGTTGTTGTCTGGTGATTTTTTTTTCTTATGCAGCCAAAGGTTTTAAACGGCTTAAACATAATAATAATAATAATAATAATAATAATAATAATAATAATAATTTTATTTATATACCGCCCTTCTCCCGAAGG
>JANHZT010006057.1:22992-37293 GCA_032468215.1 Stegonotus admiraltiensis | reverse complement strand
CAGCAGCCAATGTGCCCCCCCCCCCCCCGGAGTTCTGGCTCTTCCTGTTCTCCCAGCAGAACATTTCATCACTTGTCCTTCTAGATTTGCACACAGCTCGTTTTGGGAATGTGCTTTATGCACTTCTGTGATAGTTCTTCCAATCTCGTGATAATTCTGCCTCCAATTTAACTCTTCATCCGTTCAGACAGCAAATGGAGCCTTTGATCAGGCAGCTGGCCTGCTCTTCCCTAAGCGGGAAGCGTACTTCCATCTCATCTGCAACCAATGAGGGAGCAATTAGATTAACGTTCTGGCTTTCAGCAAAGCAATTTTCTTTACTTTGGAAAGCTCAGTCGGCAGACATCACCCTCGGCATCCCCATTCTGTTCCTTAATCTGTTGGTGACCTAGCTGGCCCAGATCTTTCCATCATTTTGTGGGGTGGCGGCATGTTGGTTAGTGCTAGAAAAACATGTTAAGTCCTCAAAAGGCCTGGCAGAAGCTTAGACAATATCAAGGAGCAAGGCATGGGAGAGACCACCTCAGTCTGAGGTCATGGACTGTGGAGCCCACCTGAATTTGGAAGTGGCTATGCTTTAGTCTCCCATTTCATTTCATGTCCAGGAGAAACTGGTGGCATTTGAACAGGATCTCTGCAACTCCTTTGCTTTCTCTGCTGGTCCAGATAGGAGCCCCTCTGTGGCTCACCCACAAGCATGTCTGGTCAGCCCCTTGGCCCATCCTGGATTACCAGCTGCTTCAAATCCTGCTCTTACTCCCATGCCAGGGATGCCAGGAGAATGGCTCCTTTGAAGGTTTAATTCACGAGACCTCAAGTGTGAAGGATGTTCTGGCATTCCAGAGCTCTTCATCCAGCCAAAGCTATGACTCCTCTTCTCTGGGTCCCTCCCTGGCATTTTGCAAGCTTGTTTTCCATTGTGACATACTGGATTTCCTGCAGTAATCAGAGGTTCTTGAGATGTTCCAAAACTGCCATCGCTACTTGTTCCAATCCTATCCTCTCAGTCCATCCACGTAGGAGGGTGGAGATCTGTTCTCCGAGCTTGTGGGTTGGTTTCTGAATGTTTCATTACCAGGCTGGGTAACATCTTCAGCAGAATTTATGGGACGTCAGTGTTCTGTTTATAAGGGCTTCGTGTGGTCAGTAGGTCTTGTGATGGGAGCGCCATGTCAGGTGAGGGTCTTGTGATGGGTTTTATAAGCACAACACTGATGTCCCCTAAATTCTGCTGAAGACGTTACCTGGCCTGGTAACAAAACGTTCAGAAACCAACCCACAAGCTTGGAGAACGAATCTCCACCTTCGTCCTCCACCCGAGCTACAGATATTCGCCACTGTCGCAAACCATCCACATATTTCAAAGAAGCTATGGCAGAAAACTCAAGGCTTCCATTGGCTTGTGGTTTGTTTTCAGGAAAAAAGCAGATTTTCATAATTCTTTTGGTAGGCAGAACATAACTGCTTGGAGGTTAGCAGAATGTAAAATAATCTGTCTGCACTTTGCTGTTAAAATCTTCAGCGATCCCTCTGTTCCTGATCCTCTTAGCCCACAAACCAGAGAGGAGCTGGAATTTCCTGAAAAGATCGGCGCGATAACCATTATGAGAACGGGAAGTTCCATGCACGTGAGGAAAATAGGTTAATCGAGGGAAGCTCTTGGCACCCAGCACTTCCTTTCTGGGAGATTCTTTTGCAGTTGGTGGCCACAAAGAATTCAAGAAGAATCCTGTTTCTATGCCGACCTGAAAAACGATCTGGTAGGTTGGCTTTTATGGCCAAGAGAAGAACTGAGGCAGCCTGGGATTCCAACAAAAGCATCTTTAAAACGGTCAACTTTGGTTGAGTTTATGTGCCCTCCCTCTGCCTCCAGTGTGGCCCTTCTTCATATCAGGTCAACTTCTAAAACCAACCGTTCTCCCCTAGAGCTTTGCTTGCAACATAAGACGTATATTGCATATTCCTCTTTGGAGGTAGCCCAGCAGTAAATTTAACAACCACATCTGTCTCAGTTACTGCAGTGGGTAGCCTGTTCAACTTTTACTGTTCCCAGGGTTTGGGGTTTTCTTTGCCAATATAGGTTGAGGTGCAATTACTTTGAGGAACTTCAAGCGTAGTTGGGCCAGCCAAGCCAGAAAGCAGTGGTGGAGGACTTCTCCCCCCACCATAAGTCTCTGGCCTTTAGGTAGGGAGGGGAGACTTGGGCATCCCCAGAGCCTTCTTCCAAGGATGGATGCAGAGTGAACGGGAGGATGTCACGCCCAGCAACCATTCACAGCCCTTACTGGGAGGGCCAATTTGGAGAAGATTAGCGGAGAGAGCTGGGTGGAGCAACTTGGGTTTCTCCAGGCTGTGGCTCCCCCTGCTGAGTGAATTCTGACTTTTAACAAGGCTGTTGGGTAGCCCAGAACCTCACCAGATCAGCTTTTATCAACTGAATTGCTTTTTCAGCTCCCTAAAAAAGTACACCATTTGATATTTTCCTGCTGCTACGAAACAACAAACAGGCATGAATCGGGGTTTAAAAAAACAACAATTGTGCATCAAAGACCGTACAGAAATCTGTTTTGTCAGGAAATGAAATAATTTATTTGGAAAACTACAAATTCCTAAACAGAGTTGTATTTTACACTGAAAATCAAGTCCATGGTCCAAGACCTTTACAGGGATAAGAGATTCTTATAAAACCTGTAACTTAAAAAAAAATTAAACCAGTGTTTTTGTTTTAAATCCTATTTGACATACTTAGATTAGAAATACATAATTAGAAATAATTTGCACAGCTGTCATCTCATTTCTTCTTCCTTATATACCCACAGACACACAGGCTATTGATGCAAACTATGAGAATACCTTGCTAAAATGGGACAGTGTCAATGGAAAGTCTCATTTCTCATCCAACCCCTCCTGATAACACTAATCATGTCTGTGTGTGTGCAAGTGTGTGTGCACATGTGCAGAAAGTTTCTACTTGTGGCAATAATCAACAGTCAGGGATGCTTCTGGCCCACACAGCAAGTGCCCCTAAAAACAGCATTGGCACACTGCTTGTCTGCAAATGGCTTATCGTAGCCACAGCTGGCCACCAGACACCCCCACTTTGCAAGCCCCTCAGGCACTGTGATTTCTGCACATCTGCACTGGTTTGGTCTGGTCTGGCTTCTCCTGGGTTGGCACAAAAACATATGATAACCTTGGTCAGCTCCGAGTTGCGTCTTGCAGGACAGCATCAACCCAAAATTGCAAGTCTAGAATTTACGCATCGCGTCCGTCACCGAGGTTAGTGAGCAGCTGGCGAGGGTCGGCGAGCTGATGTCATAGCCCAACTTCTTCATGTCCTTGGTCACCACGTTGAAGGAAACGGTGACGAAGCCTTGTGAGCGAACTCTGGTCACTGAAAAGGAGCAAACGGAGGCTAAGCAGGGTTTTTACAAAGCAACCCCATTACTAGTGAAATGGATCAGACCCAAGACTCCTCTTGTTTGGGGCTCTGTGGCTAATAGGGCAGCCCCATAAACTGGCATGGAGCACAAACGCATGGCACTCTTCTTAAGGCTTGGAATTCCGCAGCTGAGTTCCAGCCGTCTTCTTCACGACATCCCTTGCTTTCTGCCCATCCTAAACTACTTGGCGGTTGGCAGCCCCTGACAAAAGTAGGAACAGCCTCAAGTACGCCCTGACTTTTGGCAACATTTGGGCACACATTCTTCTCTCTGGATCCAAAGGCATCTTTGCCCTCCAGAACGCACCAGGCATAAACACAGAGCATGCCCAAGTACCTACCTTCACGGCCTTCGCCCTGGGCTACCACTTTGGGGTCAGTAAATTCTGGATACCTGCCCGTCAGCCAGCTGGGAGAAAGAGAAAAGGGAAGGCTTGAGTCAAGTCACCCCACCTGGGGTTTATTCAACCAAAGTCCTGAGGACTTCATGCCAACAAGTGCCTATTCAGCTCCCTCCATCCTGGAATTTCTTCTCCCTGGTATATATATGTAAATCACCACATTCTCCACCAAAGTGAATATTCATTAATCCTCTTTCACTGGCGATTTTCCCTGAAAAAGTGCAAGGGACTGAACGAGGGGAGTGAACGATGCAGAAGCCCACCAACCAGCCATTGCTATTTCATCAGGCAAAAATATCTCGTTTTCAAAATAAAACAATTCCTCAAAAAAAAATAATAATTGGACAAAAGATGCAGCCACCTTGTTAACTTTTGCAGTCTGGAGGTTGATTCTGGAACGAACATCGGGAGGATCCTCTGGTGCCTGAAAACAGAATTTGGGCAATCAAAATAGCGGGAGATTTGATCAACGGAAATAATGAACCCCAAATCTGGTCCTTCCCACGCTAAACCCTCTTCTGCCCTCTATGCCAGGCAGGAAAACAAATCATTAATAAGGTGACTAAACTTGTTTGCTTCCCTGAGTTTCTGGTGTCCCAAAGAATCAAATTCTCTTGGCTAAAGAAGGATTAGGCTACTTTCTTTTCTTTTTTTTAATAGCATTTATTACATTTCCAAAAATTAAAATACACAGTACAAAAAGAAACATAATACACACAAAAAAGACACACAAAAGAAAAAATATATATACACAAACAAACATATCAAAATGAGGATGAGGCTACTTTCATGCATCAAATTTGCACCGGGCTGGAACAAGTAAAGAGAGGCCAGTCAGGGTTGTGATGATCTCACCTGCCAGGTGTAAAAGGGACATGGACGGCTCCGTATCCCCGAACCACATCATTCCCAAAAAGATCAGGGCCGTACACACTGATGACGATCTGTGGCCCTACAAGAAGAGAAAGGACCTCAATCGCAGGTGAGTTTGGCCTGCCCCACCTCTCGGAACAGTCAGTCCCCAGGGCCAGGAGGTGAGGGGAAGCCCCATCTCCCCTCCCCAGGTCCTTCCCACTTACAGCCAAAGGGGTTGGTGCTTTTGAAGGTGACGTCGATGGGGAAGTTCCAGACCAGGTTCTGCTGGACATTCCGGCTCCTGGAGGTGATCTGGGAGATGCCTTCTTCCAGGCCCTACGGGACAGCCAAGGAGACCAAGCTGGAACCATTGGGGGGGACGGGGGGGGCGGGGGACGGGAGGGACTCCCAGAGCAGGGGATGGGACTAGAAGACTTCCAAGGTCCCTCCCACCTCTAACGTCCTCTGTTCTACAGGGGTGGCCAGGGGGGCTCCTCTCCCCTTTCCTGCCTGGAGTCAGAAGGGAGGCGGACAGCTCCATGCCACCCTCATTTTAGCCTTTAGGTCCCCCTGCAGCCACGAGTGACCAGCAGGGCCCTTCCCCTCGCTTGTTCCTTTTAACCCCTCGTGCAGTTCTTATTTGCAAGGAGGGGGCTTCAGGCCGCAAAGGGGTGGGGGTGTAGCCCCTGCAAGCGGAGTCCCTTCCCCACGGCTAACCTCGGGGAGACCCACCGTAGTCGGAGCCCAGTCGGGGCCGTACACGAAGCAGTACTTGCAGTAGAGCTCGTCAAATTCTGGAAACTGCAAAGAGGGGAAGAGAATCCGGGCTTTCAATCTGGCCGGAGATCCAGCCTCGCACGGTGCCTACCCAACCACGCGTGGAGAGGACTCACTTCTTCCAGCAGCTGCACGAAGAGAAAACGCCCCCGCCCTTCCCAGAAGGGTCTCCTCGCTCTCCGCAAGGGCTTCCCTTCATGGAGGGGGCTGAAAGAAGGGGGAACGGGGGGTCTCCTTGCAGCAGCGGCGGCCGGAGCTGTTCAGACCTCGGGAGCGCGGGATGGGCACCTTCCCCAACTGGGCGCCCGCCGCAGCACCCTTAGATTGCCCGTCCTCCCCCGCAAGGGCAGACGGGGGGAGCGCCGGCCAAGGTCTCCGGAGAACGCCGCTGCTCCTGTCCTACCCCTCGTGCATCTCCTTGCAGCTGCAGGCCGCACCCGCGCCACAAAAGCTGCACCGTTGGGCGCCTATCTGGACCCGCCTCCGGAGCGTTTCCCTAAGTGCAAAAAGGGGGACCCGAGACTCGGAAACGGGGAGGGCTCTCCTGCTTTTGCAGAACACCGGATTCCAGAGTCCATTCACACACACCCCCATTGGACTTGGAATGCGCCACCGCATAGGCGGCGCCCGGGCGGGAGATACCAAGTCGCCCTCCGGAGGGGGGGGAATAAAAGAAACGCGCCGCCTCGCCTCGCCATTCGGGGAGCCCCTGGACAAAGCCGGCCCGCTGACCCACCTGCGCGCTCTCGACCTGCCCGCTGACCATGAGGAGGAAGACGGTGGGGTTGGCGGTCGAAGCGGCCGCCATCGGGCCTCGCGGAGCGGCAAGAAGAGGCCCGTCGCTAAGGGCGCGTCCTCCGCCCTCCCTGGCAACGGCGGACGGCGAGCCTCTGAGGACAATTTTCGCCTTTGCGCGAAAGGGCTAGAATTCTCCGCCAGGAGGTCTACACTGTTCAGGCGTTTCCCCCGTGATGTGCGCACGCGGGAGCCTTTCCGAGAACCTTATCTAATGACCTCCAAGGCGGTCCGGATTTAGCCCCCATACATTTGCCCGGACACTTTGGAAGCAAACCTCCCCCCTCCCCTTCACGATGAGTGACACTCCCCTCTCTGGGGGTCAACCAGTCAGCTTGAGCCAAAGCTGCCTCTTAAAGCAGGGGTCTCCAACCGCGGCCACTTTTAACAGATTAACACAGTTGGAAGGGACCTTATATAGGGCCAACCCTATTCCATTTCTGATAAATGGCAGTCCAGTCTTTTCTTGAAAGCCTTGCGGACTTCAACTTTAAGCTGGCTGGGGAGTTGGAAGTCCGCAAGTCTTAAAAGTCAAGGTTGGAGGCCCCTGCTTTAAAGCATCATTCTAGCAACTGCATTTTATTCGCAGGGGGTAGTATTTTGAGAAAGGTAGAAACGTTGCATGCCTGTTGTAGAAACACCTCCTCTTAAACAGATGAAGTAACCGGGATTTGCACATTAAATGAAAGGCTTTGGAAGAAAAAGGCAACTATAACACCAATAGTAATCAGGAGTTTTGGGCAGCGTACAAAAGAGATTCACTCAGTTTGGAGGTGTTGAATTTACTAAATTTGACACTGCAGCTTTGTCAAAAAAACCCTCAACATGCTATGTATAGGTACTATACACTTCCCTGATTCTGAGCTGTCTGTTTGAACCCAAATGGCCAGAAAATACCAAGTCTGAAGACTGGTATTTGTTGGATGAAAAGATGAAATAACAACCAGAAAAAGAGGACTTTCTCTGAGCTTAAAAGCTCTCCTTTTGTTAGCATTTTTTGGTATTTTTATTGCAAGAAGCTTCTCTAAGCGAGGCTGGGTTTCTGCCACCACTAGATGTCCCTATTCAATTATCTAATTCAATTATTACATGATTGCAATTTCTTTTAATTGTTGTGAACTGCCCAGAGTCGTGGGATGGTGGACAAGTTTAATCCATCATCATCATCATCACCATCTCTCTCAAGTGGTTTCCCAGTTGTTTAGTTTCTTAATGCACTGGATAACCTCCAGTCCAGTATATGAGATGGGCAGCAATATAAATCTGCTAAACAAGTAACAAATAATTAAACAGCCAGCCAACCCTTGAGTGGGGTCAGCGGGAGCTGTTCTGCAGCCTATTTTTCAGGGCAGACAGTGTGTGTGTATGAGAGAGAGAATTGTGTGTGTGTGGGGGGGGGAGTGCTACTGACTCTGTGTGTGTTTTGGTCAACTCCAAAGCATCTTGGGATCTGAGGGATATTAAGATCTCTGATTTTGTTGCTATGTCTTTCTTATTTTGTTTTGGTACATGTGTAAACTGTGCTTTGTGGTTTTGTCCCTGCTTTGTTTATGCTTGTCTGTTGGAAAGCCGGTCTGAGGGCAATGCAGGAATTATTCTGGATAAGAAAAAATCTCCTTTGGCCGCCAGTGCTAACCTGCCTTCTCCAGCTTGCTCCCATTGGAGGGTTCTGGCCTGGGTCTCCTGCCACAGAGCCTGAGCAGAGACAGACCCCAAATCTCGAGTCCTCCTGGCCTCCCTGCTTGATGGGGAGAAGCAGCAGCAGCAGCTGGCAGAACTTCTAATTGCTGCGTCTCTGGCTCTTGATTTTCTGCTAGACACCAACTCCTTAGTCTTTTCCACTCTCTCAAGAGTGACTTGCAAAGTTGCTGGGGAAGAACCAGCCTCTTCCTTGATGGCCTCCTGGATGAACTATTCTGGGTCTCTTGCTGGTCTCCCTTGAGTTCCCAGGCCCTGCTCTGTGTCTCATCCTTAATTGGCAGCCTGGGAGACAGGGAACCAAGAGAGTTCCTTGTTACAGGCATTGAAAAAAACCCACCCTTTTGGCTGTCACTTCATTAAAATGCCAGTAGATCATCTTTTGAAGCTGCAGCGGCTTTGCTCCACCAAGAACTAGCCTGTTGTCTTGCCAGGTGCATGATGGGGTGTGTGTGTGTGTGAATTCTGCCGAGCCCAATTTGCAAAGCTCCTAGGCTCTTCCTTACCATGTCAGCTTTCTTGGTTTGGTTCACCCAGGCAGGGCTGAAGCAACCGTCATGCCGAGAAACCTTCCGGCCTCTGCTCATTTCTCCCAAATTCTGGTCCTGGCCACAGATGTGGAAGCTTCAGAAAGACGAAAGGATTGCATTAAAGCAGCTTTTGGAAATTGGGGCAGGAGGCAGAAACCTGTGTGGCTTTGGGGGCAGCAACATCCAAGATACCTCAATGGGAACAGGTGAAACCCCCCACCCCAATGCACCTTTCTGTTGCTCCCAGGACCATTGGTCACAAATGGTCACACCAGATTTTTGCCCTCACTTTTCTTTTGGGTGGATTTTATTCAGGTGATCTAGTCCTATCGCCTCTCCCAAATTCAGACCTGGGAATGGAAGTATCTTCCATAGGAAAGGGAACTTGTGAGTTTCGTCACGTTCAATTATACCTTGCGGTGGCTGAGGACACCTGGGGGATTATTGGCCAAGTGATGCGTGTGTTGTAGCAGCACTGCTAATGACCACAAAACCTTGAAATCCATTATTCCTGGCTTCATCAAGCAGGCATAAGAGTTTAGGTCTTCAGCACCAGCCAAGGGCTTCTCATCTATTCATCTTAGTGTTCAGTCCACGATCCAAACAGGATTTTTGGTCTCTTGGAGGGCAGCCCAGTTTATCAAAACAGACCCTTGGCTTCACCATCGGAAGGACGGGGGCATCCGAGCCTGGGCGTGGGGGGATTCCTGGCCTTGCAACACCCCAGTTGCTTTTGTGCAGCAGTGACATTCTGGTGGCAAACTGGGGTTAGCTGTGCCGGAGAACCTCAAACGAACCCTTCCTGGGGATTTAGATCTCTCTGGTTGTAATCAGCAATCAAATTTCAGATCCCTCCTACACCCCCTTCGCCTTTATGACAGCACAGTGTTTCTTTGCCAAGGCTGAAAACATGATTTCCTCCTATTTCTCTTCTCCCTGTTTGTGCTCAATGTTGTCTTGTACAAGTAGCATAAATCAAAGCTGTCTTTTCTGGAAGAAAGCAAGTATATAAATCCTAATTCTTTAAACAGGGAGGAAGAAAAGAGAAGACAAGGGGAGGCCTCTTTGTTGGCGTCTGCATTTCTGTCCCTCTTCGGCACAGCTGGTTCTGAAAGGCGCTTTGAGTACCTGTCCTCCTGCGTTAATAAATGACTCACTCCGGCATCAAAGAAAGTGGTTTGACAGTCGTGTGCTTCTTCTCAGGGACACTCGGTTAACCCTCTCAATCCTGCCAGCCAGGAGGAGCGGCTCTGCAACTCAGCTTGAGAATGGGGCCTCCATTCAGCTGGTCAGCCACTTGGCCCTCTGGCCGCATCTGGAGTCTTCCTTGGGTCAGGGTTTATCACCCTTGACCTGAGAAATCAAGAGAAGGATGATCTCTGCTTCTCGGTCAACAAGTTGGTCAAGCCACCTCCTGGGAGACTGGTGGGCTCCCTTGGGCAGTTGGTTGGCCAAGTGGTCCTCTGTGATGACAGCCACCAACCTAGCTGGCCTCAAAACAAAGTTGGACTAATTCATGAAAGTCTTGGGGATCAACCACTCTTAGCCTTGATGGTGGGAAGACTGTCCTTGAGGGCCACCTGGCAAGAGAGTAGTGGGCTTCCTTGGGCAGTTGGTTGCCCTCCGCAAGAATGAAGTGATGGACACGATGGGCCCAGAATCTGATCCAGCTTAGCTTCTTAGCTTCTTTTATTTCCTTTCTGGAGTTGGCGATTATCGTAAGAGATGGCTGAGGTGCAGAAAGCTGCTGTATCTTTGTGTGGATTGTAATGATGAGTCACTGGTATCCGTCTCACCTGAAATAATGGGTTGCTTAATGCTTAGAGAGGACAAGTCTAATTTTATTGACTTGAAATTCTCTCTCTGCATCCCTCCTTTGCTTAAAGACACCCTCTCCTGCCCCTGAGCTATTTTGGATGCAGTCCTCATTCAGTGAAAAATCATATTTAATCTCTCATCATTGGAAGATGTTGGAAGTGGCATGAAGGCTAATAATCTTCCTCAATATTTGTACAGGCTCTTGGGGATAAATAATTCAATTGACATTCTCCATTAAATCTGACTTCAGAAAGCTTTTATGCCAGGATACAGTAGATCATAATGGCTCTTATTCTTTAAGCTTTCCTCTTGCAGTTCCTTCCTCTCTTCCTCCCCTCCCTCCTCCCCTCCCTTTTGCAGCTCTTCCTGCAAACCTTCAGAGAACCTAATGGTATCCAATGTATGGGAAATAGATTATTTGCTGCAGTCAAATAAACCCCTGCTTCCACTGTATTTATACCACTGGCCCAAATAAACACCAAGTTATATTTGGAGAGAGCTTCTTTTTTGAGCTTTTGGGTTGTTTTAAAAACAAACCAAGCCACATGACTTCCCTGTTTATGTGTGTGCATTGGTTTGAATCCTTGGGAAAGGGGTTGGGGTCAGAAGTGATTAGACTGGAGTTTGTTTTCCTTGTCCTCCTTGTGTTTCTCTCAATGTGGCTTGGACCCCTGAGGATACACGGGCAAAGGAAGACCAACTCTGGGAGGTCATTTCCCACATTAAATCACAGAGAAAAGGCATGTCAGTGGGAAACAGAACAGGCATCTGGCAAGGCCTCTCCTGCCTCCCTCCAGGGAATACATATGTCCGGAGAGGAGAACGAGGCCTACTTTGGTCATGCAAGAACCAGTGTGGCATCCAGACTCACAAAGCTAGCTTGGCCAACAGATTGGGCAGATCCAGGAGAAAGGAGCCGCATTTCATCTGTTGCTTGAACCCGGCCCCACCTGCATGCTTTAAGGAGCTCATCTTGCCCACCACTTTCCAAGACTCCAGAGGGAGAAGCGACCTCAACCCAAGGCTGTAATGCTGGATTCAACCACCACCATTGGGGGTTAGGGGGTGGAGAAGAATCTGGATAGAATCCCAGAGTTTGTGTTGAAATATTGTCAGGGGCCATTCTGAATTGGCGATGATGGGATGCCAGGCCAACCCACTGGGATCCAAGCAAAAGATTGCTTGCCATTTTCACCATTGGCCTTGCATTTGGGTGTCCCACCCAGAGACTTCCCTTTAAACCCACCCCCACCCCCAACACCAGCATTTTAAATCAGCTCCAGAAATAAGTCTCCTCCGGGGGGGGGGGGGAGTGTTTACCAGCAGGGGACTCTTCCACATTTGCTTTTCCTCCATGCCAGGTGAAAAAATTGAATTTTTCTCTACATGTTTACTTTTTGGGCTGGAACGCAGCAGGGGTGGAGGGCGTTTCCAAAATCTACAAACAACAAGCCAACCTCTGGCTGATCGGAGATCTTTAGGATTTCATTCCCTGAATGCCGCAAACAAAATTGAAACTTTTAAATAATTTACTATTTATTTGGTGTTTTTTTTCTTTTCCTGCTGACTTTGGAAATCTCCTTCTTTACTTTTCATTGTGCACTTTTAAAGTTTGGATTATTGCAACATTTCACCTGAATTCCATAGGAAAACAGAGAGGGGGCGGGAAAGGGGGAAAAAATACAACATCGCTTGAGTATATGTAAAATAATAATATTATTATTCATCATAAAAAAAGAGAGATTCTTTTACCCATAAGAAGAATTAATAACTTAATTGTTATTGCACTGGCTACAATTCAGTAGTGGTTTTGGTTTTGGTTTTTTTTTCCATTTTGTGGAAGAAGGAGGACCAGAAGAAAGCTGGCAAGGCATGAAGTGGGCAGCGAAGGAAAATGAAGGGATGGAGGCCAAAGTGAAAAGATGACAGTATAAATGGTGACTCGTCCACATTGAACCTACGAAGACATCACTCCACTGAGGATCGGATGTGAATGCAGACATGAAACAAAACGGGTCGAGTCCCCCTCCCATGGGAAGCCTGATCCAGCTGGAACTGGCAGGGTTAGGGTCACTCCAAGGCAGAGGTGTCCATCGTGGACCACTTTAAAACCCTGCAGACTCCCAGAATTCCCCATTTCTGAGGAACTAACATTGCCAAGGCTGGACACCTTTGCTCGTAGGAATGGGAAAATGGGCGCAAAGAGCGAATTCACTGGTCTTCAGAACGGATGGTGGTTGGTGCACGGTGGTGTAACTAGGTTGAGTTAGGGGCGCTCAGCGCCTCTGGCTGACATCTCTGGGTCGTCCTGACGGGTGGGTTTTCTGCAAAAATATGCCTCTGATGGAGAGCTTCCTTGTGGGCATTTATGGGCGTGTGTGTTGCGATGTGTCTGCCTGTGATTGTGTTTTCCTCATTTTTTCCCCCTTTTAAAAAAATCTCAAATACATGTTTTTCTATTTATAGTAACTGCTGATATACAGAACAATATACAACTCGCTTCTGCCTGGCCACGTGAGCTTCCCGCGACCGCGTTTCGTGCAATAAGAAAAGGTGCCCTTTCGGAAAAAGAAGTTTTTCTGAACCAACCCCGGGTTGCCTTTAAAAAAGATAAAAGAAAGGTCTGCGACCCCCTGGAGGGGTCCGAGGCCACGCTGGGTGAGGGGGAGGGGGAGGGGGAGGAAGAGGGAGGAAAAGGGACATTGGAACAGCTTCTCCTTGTGCTGGGAGGGAAGGAAATCGGGTTCCTTCCGGCTACCCCTCAACCTCTCGGGACGCTTGGAGCTTCTCCGGGACTTTGGTTCCGTTTCTACACTAGCCGGACCAGCGAGGAGAAGCCAAGGGTCTGGGGGGTAAGCATCAGCCACGGAGAGGGTGGCTTTCCAACCTGTTCTCCTCTTCGAAGCCACATGTGGTGGCAAAGCCCTTAAAGTTCACCAAAGACCACCCCCCTTGGAAGCTATACCGGCTCGTCCACAACCTCTTCTGTGTTGGTTGGGGTCCCTGGAACCGGTCCGTGCGGCGGGATGGGACAATCCCTGCCCCCTCGGAGTTCTTCTTGGGTTGTCTCAGAGGGGTTGCTGTGAGTCTCCAAGGGGTCTGTTTGCTGCAGCTCCAGACCCTCCGGTGAGGAATCCACAGAGGGGCCCGCAGCTTGGCTGCTCTCCGAGAGGCGTTCGCAGGCTTCACCCATGGAACTGGGGTCCGTCGGCTCGTAGGAGAAGCTCGGGATGGTTAAATGCTCCCCTCGGCAGGCCGGGGGTGCCCGGCGGTCTGCTTTACAGGCCAGTTCTCCAGGCTGACTCTCGGCCAGCTCCAAGGAGTCCCTGTAGGCCGTAGATTCACAGGAGGGCGTTCTCCGTCTCAGCAGGCTGTTCTCAGAGGCTTTGTTGCGCGTCGTGGTGGCGCTGCTTTCTTCCTCCATGGGAGGGTCGATAGAGATGCAGGGGGGGCTCATTTTCTTCTTCCTCCGGATGCCGTGCAGATACTCGGACTCCGACTGGATCTGGAGAGGCAGCCTCCTTCTTTCAGAGGCATCTGCGAAGCCGCGATCCCCGTTGCCAACCGAAGGGCAGATCTCGATGGAGTGCCGTCGCTGGTCATCCGCCCACGTCGGCTTGGCCAGGAACCCCCGGGTGTCCACACTGTAGAACTTCTTCAGGTCCTTCTCCTTGCCCTTCCCCATGGTCAAGCTGGTTGTGCTGCAGTTCCTGAAGGGGACAGGAGATGGCGCCGGGGAGGCGAAAGGGGAGTCCGAGCAGTCCCGGCTCTCCAGCTGCGCCCCCCAGCCCCCGGCAGAGCTGTTGATGTGGCTGACCTCTTCGTCGGCCAAGTCGGAGGACTCAAAGAGGGAGCTGTCCAGGATGCTGCTATGGGTGGACCTTCTGTTTGAGATGTTGTGCTGGCTGAAGGTGTCTCTGGGGGTGTGGATGCTTGAAGGGCGGGAAGAGGAGGGCTGGGGAAGGGGAAGGGGAAGGGGAGGACT
>JANHZT010006056.1:10263-23417 GCA_032468215.1 Stegonotus admiraltiensis | reverse complement strand
GGGGAGGGAGAGGAGGGAGGGAGAGGGAGAGCTTCTGAAAACTCTTTAAATATAATTCCTCTTACCAAGAGACATGACTGTATTTCAGTTTCGGTTTTGCCTTGATTTCCCAGCTGCCTTGACTATCTTGAAACTACAATCCATTTAAAGCAGAGCAAGATAAGTTAAGGTCAAGCTCCATATTATATTATTCAGTTTCTTTAAAAGCAGGCATAAGATGAGCTGTTTTAGTCTGAAAGAAAGCTACCTCTTTAGGCCACTAATATAAAATGTGATCTGGTTATCTGAATCTCTCTTCCTCCCTTGCCAGGCTTCTATCTGTTCCACGTTAAAAAAGAGTCTAATCTCAACTTCTTTATTTATTCAGTTATTTATTAAACAAATATGTATGGCTGCCCAACTGGTAACTCCTGCAAGTATTAAATATACCCCTTTTAGATATAAGCACTTAAAAATCCTTCATTTACCGTTAATATATTTTAAAAGCAGGAGGGAGGAGAGTTGAAAAAAATGGAAATAAAAAATATTATATTAATATTATATTATGTGAGGTAGGGGAAGGTCCAGAGCCCTGAAGCTTTGACTGAGGGAGCAAGAAGCAGGAAAAAGAGAGAAGTGGGGGGAGGGGGTTCTGTCAGGATTTTGGTGGGAAACTTTAGGGGGGAGAGTTGACTGGAATCCTGAAAGGCAAAGGGGAGGCATTTATCTCAGGCAAGGTTAGAAATGGAAGAATTAAATTTTTTAGTTAGAATAGCCCTAGAGCTTCCCTGAGGTAGGAAGAGACAAGGAAAGGAGAGAAGGGGGTTCTGTCAGTTTTTGGTGGGAAAACTTTGGAGGGGAGAGTTGGCTGGAGTCGGTGGTGGAATTCAATTTTTTTTACTACTGGTTCTGTGGGCATGGCTTGGTGGGCGTGGTGTGGTTTGATGGGTGTGGCAGAGGAAGGATACTGAAAAATCTCCATTCCTTCCCCACTCCTAGGGGAAGGATATTGCAAAATCTCCATTCCCACCCCATTCTGGGGCCAGCCAGAGGTGGTATTTGCTGGTTCTCCGAACTACTCAAAATTTCTGCTACCGGTTCTCCAGAACCTGTCAGAACTTGCTGAATAGTTCAAGCTGAACATGGCTGGAGTCCTGAAAGGGGAGAGGAGATGGTGAAGGCAAGCTGTCCAAGACAAGTGGGTAAGTGAGTGACCAGAGGGGGCACTAGATGCAATGGAGGAGAACTGACTGAGGTGCGTGTCAAGCCTGAATTTGATTGGAATGTGGGATTGTTTGTATCCTTGGGTATTCTGATATGAGTTCAGTTTGACACAGTTTGGAGCTGAAGGGGGGAGAGCCTTCAGCCAAAACATCATAGCTAGCCAATGAGTCAAGCACATTCCAATGGCTGGCTGACAGGAGGAGGAGGAGAGAAGTCACCAAGCAACCAGCTCCCATCTTGGTTGGACAATGTGACAGTTTGTTTTGGGAACTTGAGATACTGATACTTATATTGGGGTGAAAAGCCCGGGAACTTCAGTACTGGCTTTTCACCAGTTAGTGCCAAGTTGGTGTATTTAAATAAATTTGTTCTTTGAGAAGACGAACTGCTTTGGAGTTCAATTTGTGATGGATGCATTACTTGGAATCTAACAGCAAGTGGACAAGCCAGTGACCAGAAAGGGGGCACTGGACATACCAACAGATGATGGAGCTGAACTGAGCAAAGTGAGTGGACAAGCCACTGACCAAAGGGGTGCCAGACATACAGCGGATGATGGAGGTGAGCTGACCCAGATGTGTGGACAAGCCAGTGACCAGAAGGGAGCACCAGACACACCTGCTGAGGAGAGATGACCCAGACAAGTGGACAAGCCAGCTACCAAAGGGATGCCAGACATTCCAATGGATAGTGGCGGTAACCTGAGCTAGGCAAGTGGAGGTTCTTGGGCAAGAGATCAATAATGACAGACATTGAGACATCCAGCAAGTGACTGTGTAGTGGAGAAGAGCCTGGGTATCCGTAGAAAGGGGGGGTAGAGAAATCTAGACTCTAGCAGCCACTTTAGGGGTAACGCTACATATGTATTAAATATATTAAATATTTGTATTGCTTTTGCACTCCAGGCACCCTGTTATACTGACAAATTGCGGGGACAATACTGTGATCTATGCCTCTTTTCCTTTGCCTGCAGCAATGAAAGCTTATCACATTGCATAGTTCGAAAGTTACTGCTTTCATCTTTGAATAATTTGCAGGTCTTTAGAAGATCAGAACTTGGGAAATTGTATTTCTCTTCCCACTAACTACAACAGAGAGAAAGGACACCCAATGTTTGTTTATTACTCCCCTTGCCATGTTGGTCTTTGCAGGTCTTTAGAAGATCAGAACATGGGAAATTGTATTTCTCTTCCCACTAACTACAACAGATTTATTCTTCCTAATAGGTTTTTTATGTTGCTTCTCCCAGATTATCTAAAAGAAATTTGGGTTGTTCATTTGTTCCTTAAATACCAGAGTTATCTTCTTTGTACTCCAAAGACATAAAATGCAAATAACACAATATTAGTAAAAGTTCTGTAAATGCATACTTAGTATGAGAATTTATCTGAAGTCAAATTAGATTATTCTGAGGAATATTCTCAATAAAGACAAAAGGTAAAGCAACTTTACTGGTTAAACTAAGAGTGCTGTTTTAAGAGATCAGATGAATTCAGGCAAAATGAAAATATACTGACTGGATCAAAAAACCTCACTTTCTCCAGGAAGCATCTAATATTCGATGAATTCTTGCACCAGGAGACTATTAGCAAGATTTCATGTCATCACCATTCCCTGGACAAAAAGCCAGGCTTTGTGGTAAGTTCTGTAAGAGAGAAATTGTTTCCTTAAGTGCTTTTTTTAAACCAACTTGTTTCTTGGAGGAGTACATATGAATAACAGGACAAGTGACTTAAATTTTAATATTCCCCAACACAACTGGCTGTGCAGAACTAGCTTAATTCTATGCCTGATTGTTCTGGGGTTCAGTAAACTGGATTATTTGTACTCTTTCTAATTTATTGCAACACATTATTATTCTCGTTGACTCTTAGTCGAACAAGTTGTGAGGATATGACTTCAATTTATCTGCTGAGAAATCAGACTTGGGAAAAAGCAAAAGGATAAATTTATCATGCTGCCCAGGGTTCTTGCTTACAACTCTTAAATGTGACCATGGGAACAAAACTGGGTGATGAAAATGATCAAAATGTTGTGGTGAACTCTGAAAAAAAGACACTACTAACAGCTTTATTTCAACTTCTGAAGAACAGTGAATTTTCAGAAAAACCACAGTGACATTTATGGGATTAATAAATATAATATCAAACAATAGTGGTCATTCCAATTATTTGACTAAGGAAAGAAATGGAATCAGATAACCCCAATGATCTTTTTAAAAGAATATAAAAATGGCAGGAGAGAAAGGTCAGGTCATGGTTGCACAATACTGCACGCTTATCCCAGTCAGTGCAGACTAACTCAGTAATGCTATCAGACTTGGGCTGCAAAAACCATAGATAACCACAAGATGGCAGCAAAGAGATAGAGAAAAATCTAACTCACTCTTGCCAACTAGGGGTTGTATGGGTTTTTAAGTCTACATCTACAACTCAATTTATACCCACTTATGATTCTGTTGATCCACAATCATGCTAACTGAATCAAAAGAAATTATTTAGGGAATGTAGGGTCCTGTCCACTGTTTCCAGGTATCCCATGAGCCCATGCACAAGAAGTGTACTGGCAAGGTATTTAATATGTAATTTTCATCACATCTGATTTGGTGGAGTTTGTTTAAACTTGTACAAGATATATTCTTTGAGCCTAAATCTTCCTTCCTAGGGATCAGTTAATGAAAGCCAGTGTTTCCTTTTTGAGTTTTCAGCAACAGACGTATCTATCTCCACTCTCCCACTGAACCAATGAGGAATTCTGAACAAAGTCAAAGAATGATAGTCATCAGAGAAAAAAAATCAAAAGAAAATGCACTTTTACAAAAGGGCTCAGTACTATTTGTTGAATCCTAGGCTATCCATGCAAACATTTCTACTGAATAAAGGTAAAGGTAAAGGTTCCCCTCGCACATGCGTGCTACTCGTTCCTGACTCTAGAGGGCGGTGCTCATCTCCATTTCAAAGCCGAAGAGCCAGCGCTGTCTGAAAACATCTCCATGGTCATGTGGCCGGCATGATTAAACGCTTTGAAATGGAGATGAGCACTGCCCCCTAGAGTTGGGGATGACTACCACATATGTGCAACGGGAACCTTTACCTTTAATGAAAGAAGCTTCCTTTTCATTCTCTTGTTCCCTTATAACAAGACACATCTATCCTTAGAGAATCCTGTCTTAGCAAAATCTTCCATTCAGGCTTTCCATAGGTAGTTTTATGATGGCAGAGATTTTATGAAATCCTAGGAAACTATTATTTCTCCACCTTATAGGAAAGATCCCACAGAATATGATTCAGATGACGCCCAGTGGGGAGGCCAAGGTGTGATTTTTTAAGACCAAGCTGCAGAAGTATGTTTCACTATCAACCTATTGCATCATTTGTAATGTTTTCTGCTGGGACTAATCAAAATACTGGTAGGAAGTCTCACTTGATTCGAAAGGGGATATGCTGATACAGACTTTTTTTGTAGCAATGTGAAAGTAGCACAGAGGGAAGAATGACAAGTCATTTTTTCATGGGTGATTACTCTCAGAAGAGAAAACAACTGATAAGAATTGCTGAGTGGTAGATGCACTGATTTGCATTTACTTGTGATGTGTGCCTGGCTGAACTTGATAGACACTATTTCCAGGAGAATATGCAGAGGGATTATGCCCAACAAATGCAAGTACACATATAATCCATCCAGTGAATGGACACATGTTAACTATCATCTAGTGTACAGGTGTGAAACATATTTTATATAATGCAGGAGCTGAGTCATTTTTTTCCTCAAATACATTCACTATCAGAGAATATTATTTTTCTTAAGATAGGCAAGGTTATTTCACAGATTTTTTCCAGAATTATCTTCTGTCAATGTTATTGTTTCTCCCAAAGACCTCAAAAGGATATTAAAATGTAGCTAGAATTACATACGCACAAAATTGAAAAAAACGAAAGTACACCTACAGATGAAATGGTAATAAAGAAAATATTAGAATGTGCCGAAATGGACAGGTTAATGATGGAACTTAAAGATAAAGGAGAAACAGAATATTACTCAATATGGGACTCATTGTATAAATGGCTAGGTAATACTGTAGGTGCAGAGATTAAAAAATTAATAATGAAAGAAGATTAACAAAGTAGAAATAAATACAGGTACAAAGATATACATAAGAATATACATTGCAAGTGATAGTATCATTGGACTGTACGCAACTGTAAATCAAAACACATAGAGTGATAAATGTATAGACTGCAATGGTATAATCATGGAAATAATGGATATAAGTATGACGTACAATATTATGCCTGTAAAAAGAGACTATATTATATGACTAAGAGAAAAAGGGTTGTGTTTAGGGTGTCATAAATATTTGTATTTATATTATAAAGGATCTGATACAAATATTGTATAAATATTTGTATCAGATCCTTTTTAAATATCATAAATATTTAAAAAGGATCTGATACAACCAGTATACTGCTGCTGCAAAATTGCAATTGTGATGTAGAATAAAGGAAAACGTACAATAAAAAAAGGATATTAAAATGTAAAGAGGTACCAGTAGCTAGGTTGTTGCAGATGCTGTAATTTGCAATAAAATTAACAATAAATTGCATAAAATAACAATAAACTTAGGCAGGGAAGTAGCTACACCACTGAGTGTCCCTTTCCTTAGAAAGAAATCTGTATTTGCTCACACTCTCTCCCTCCCCGCCTCTCTCTCTCTCTCTCTCTCTCTCTCTCTTTGTGTAGAGAGAGAGAGACAGAGAGACAGAGAGTTACATGATAGTATATCACAAACACACAAAGTAGCACAAAACAATGTTGCATGAAAAGGGACCAACAAAAAGAGTTATTCTATGTGATGAGCCCTTTTGTCAGGAATTGTATTCTCTTTTTCCTCCCACTGAAAAAATTCCCAATAGAAAAATTGTCCACTCATAATTAAGATGATGGATTTATAATTAAATCCATCTAAAAAAAACATACAATGAGGAACTTTGTCTAAAGGACATCTTTTAGGCAAGTATAATTTGAAGAGAGGATACATCAGACAAAATAACAATCCACCATTATCTCACAGGGTGTATTTACAGATGTATTGATTTTAAACTGTGAAATGGAGAGAATTATTCTGGTTGGTTTGAACAATTCTATGCCTGTACATTAACCAACCATGCAATGTGTTCTATCATGGGAAAAGTTATTCCACCTCTGCAACGCATGTGAGCTACATTTACTACGAAACCTCTGAGATGGCCCTACCATCACATCCACACATGTGGAACTGCTTAAAGTGATCTCATAAGAACACAATCACAGCAAGCTGAATTGACCTTGGGGAAGAGTCAGTCAGGAACCTGTTGCCCTGCAAATCAAATTGTTTCTATTCACTGATCATATCTCAGAGGGAGTACAGCTGTCATGCGGAACCTAGTAGAAAGGGATAAATAATAATGTGAGCCAGATGGGTATATCAAAAACATTCCAATGCTGTGTTGTAATTAACACCTTATTTTGGCCACAACAAGCGGTAGTTAAGTAATCTAATAAACTAATCAGCATATGGCATAATGAGTCTGGACTCTCCTCAAGGGCGCCTAACCATAGCATGAAGATACCCAGAAAACATCTTTTTCTGTCATATCCTCACAGTATTGCCTTCATCTCATCTCCAGCACATGTGTGAGACATGCTTAAGTTATCCTTAGTCATAACATATTAAATTTTGTTTCCTACACACTGTCATGGTGCATCAATTCTGTTAGGCTCTGACAATCACTCTTTTGGAAAGAAGTCAGAGGACTCCAATGGTTAGGAAAAGAGGCACTGAGATGGGTCGTAATTGGCAATGAGAGAACAAATTTTGTGCTAGTGTAGTTTTCTGTTGAGTCAGGGTTGGGTGGAGAATGCTACAATGCAATTGTCCCCTGTGATTTATTTGCATTTATACAGCTGGAGAAATGGACATACCAGAGTGGTGTTATGTTTGCAGGAATCCTAGTGCTTCATGAATAAGCAAACACATCTTCTGGTTCAACCATCAGCTGAATGATGATTTCTGCCAAAAATGTCATTATGTAAATTACAGAACTGGCTTAAACATTTACAGTATTTGTTTTAATTTTGTCAATAGCTGTGGAATCTGTTGAAGGAGAAGTGGACTTCCTCCCCCCACCCCACCCCAGGGTTTACTTTACAATTCAGTTCTAATTGTAATGTAAACCCTGACAAAAGTAGATTCAAATTCTAAATGATCACAGTTGTGATCTTTCTCCTAATATTTCTAGCTCTGTTTAAAATATGACTGAATGAACAGAAGGGAGTGGGGGATTGCTTTAGAACCTAAATGTACAACGATCACTTGAATGAGCTCCATGGAGGAGGAGAAATGACGATGAGTTATATTAAACTTCAAACAGAAATTATCACACAATTATTATTTTTTTAGATATTGTTTGGAACAAATAATCATGGTAAGGAAGGAATATTGATATTTATTCTAAGGTCATGTGTGATTTCTGAAACTTTCCACTCAACTTTGCAGGATCTGTTATGTCTATATACAAGTTACTTTACTTCCTGTAGCTAGACTAGACTGGAGGTTTAATCTTCCATTTCAATAATGGAAGTTGTGAAAGTTGGACCATAAGAAAGGCTGAGAGCCAAGGCATTGAGGCCTTTGAACTATGGTTCTGGAGAAGACTCCTGCGAGTCCCTTGGACTGCAAGGTGATCAGTCCTAGAGGAGATCAACCCTGACTGCTCTTTAGAAGGCAATATCTTGAAGATGAAACTCAAATACTTTGGCCACCTAATGAGAAGGAAGGACTCACTGGAGAAGAGCCTAATGGTGGAAAAGATTGAGGACAAAAGAAGAATGGGACGGCAGAGAACGAGGTGGCTGGATGGAGTCACTGAAGCAGTAGGCATGAGCTTAAATGGACTCCAGAGGATGGTAGAGGACAGGAAGACCTGGAGGAACAATCCCTGGAGGGATAGCAATGGGTCGGACATGACTTCGTAACTAACAACAACAACAACAATAACAGAAATAGGACAATGGTTTCCAACACATCTGAAAGCACCAAACTATCTCAGATAGTGACAATACACACAGTATCCATCACTTTCTCATTTTTTCCTTTCTCTCACACTGCCATCTAAGGATGCTTCCCCACTCTGCCTAATGGTAGGGATGGCTATGATCTGGTGATAGAATTTATTCTTATTCATATTCATGAAGTATCTAAAGGAATCACACTATTGCTAATTCAGCTAGCCAGGTCAACGTAACTTTAAGTTAACTATACTGTATGTGATATAGTTAATATGGAGAGATATTGCACATGTTATTAAAGCGAAGATAGACTGCAGTCAATGATATGTGTTTCAGCTTTTTCTTAGTGGGTGCAGAGACAGATGGAATCCATTCTCTGTTCAGATGCCAGTAGTAAAATTTGCATTGGAAAGGAAATATGACTATTTTGTTTCAAGATGTTTTTTTCCCCCTCAGCTTAATTTATTTCAAAGGCCTACATTGGACATGGACCTTAAATTGATTTAAGTTGTTATGTAGAAGGTTTTAAAAATAATTTTAACATAGGAATGACTTAAATAATACCCTTACCAATGTTAGTAAAAACAATTTTTCTCGGCACAGATGCTTAGACTGTTGATAGGCCCTACAAGCCTTCAGAAATTTTCAGAACACCCATAGTTGTCTAACAAATGAGAAAGTGTGTCCTTGGGTGTGGAGCTGGAGAAGAGAAGTCTAAAAAGCTATATTTTTTTTTCTGGAAAAGGTAGACAAATTACTTAATCAAATTCAAGAACTTGGGTGCTTAAACAAAATGTCAGTTTTTCCTTCCACTCTTGTAGTCTCAGAGTATGTATTACGTTTGCACATCGGGCAAGATTTGGATAGTCATCAAAAAGAGAATGCCAATTTCTTATTCTTAATATGTGAAAGAGAATTTTTAGGGAAAGCAAAAAAGGAAAGGATATGATATGATACCTCAGTTTCATGTCTTATCCTGAATCTCAAAAAAAAAAAAAAGGCAGGTCTACAGTACAAAATCTCATTTTATTTCCATCTACATGATAACTAGGCACAGAAAGAAATAAACTTTGATTGTAGCTGCTGTTTTTGCTTTCATATTTAAATAACACTCTCATAAACACAGACACAACACAAACTGATACATTGTGAGGAAGCAGAGCTGCAGAATTTCCCATTAAAGTGTTGCATATCAGCTAATAAAATGCTAGCACACATACAACTCAAACTTCCAAGACTCCTTTTACCCTATCAAAATGTAAAGCATGAGAAAACTAATGCAACAGATATTTCAGAAGTGGCAACTGGACCAATATTAGATTTTATGCACTATTAGTTCAAACCATATGCATGAGGATACTGTACTGCATTTCTGATCATCCTCTTTCGTGCAGCCTCTGCTGACTGAGAATGTTGATCATGTAGAAATCCAGAGACTGCTAAATCTGGGCAAGGTTAGTATAACATCCATAGAAAGCAAAGTATTTTTTAAAAGAGAAATGTAATGTATACTTTAGAGCACAGGTCCTCAACCTCTTCGGCTGCAGCCCACTAGTGGGCTGTGAGCTGTTTGCTGCAGAAATGGTGGGTGAGCGTGCACGGATGCACATCCCACTTGCACAAACAGCAGGCAAGTGAGCAAATGGAGCTGCATGCATACACTTGCCGACTGCTTGCACCGAACCATCCCCTCTCCTTCCTCCAGTCGGTCCACAAAGCCAGAAGGGTTTGGGAACTCTGCTTTAGAGTGCTGGGTGTTATATTTTGTACATCTGCTCACTGACAACATTTAACAAGGATTATTATGATTCTTTTTGTAATGGTTTTTGCCTCTTTGCATAAGGATGACTCTATTTACTTTGTGTGTAATGAACATACAAATGCAAACATCTGACTTTTTATTTGGTGTTGCTAAGCAGCACACTTTTTCATGAAATGACTGATTTAAACATCTGTACTTATAGATGTTATACTACTAATTTCAATTAGTAGTGCTGATTAAAAAAAACACATTAACCATTCCTATTTTAGGATTTCTTTTCTCCTTTTCTGTCTTTAAAAAAGTTTTGCAAGGTGGGGCAAAACTTCAGATGATGGCACAGTGAAATTCTAAGAAAAGAATCCTTTGACCACCTGCAAAATAAGAATGTTCATTTTGAGCATTCAAAATGGGGCCAGGACAGTCCAACAGTTATCAGCTGCCTTTGGAGTCAGATATCAGTGGGGCAGAAGAACAGCTGGAGCCTCTTCCTGATGTGCGCATGTGCAGAGCTGCCAGGAGAAGGGAACAGCTAAAGAACAAGAGCTGATTTGGGAGTAAAGGCAGAGGTGGGTGGTGAATGGCCCCTCCCATTGGGAATAAAGAAGAGCAAAAGGGGAGAGGAGTTTGCAGGATACAATTAGTTCAATTCATGAGGGTGAAGATCTGTTCCCGACTTCTTGCCAAGTAATTGCTGCTGCTACAGCATGGCATGTGGAAGATACCGGCCTGGCAACTCTCCAAGCCTGATAAAGGTCTGTAGTTATGAAATCTCATTAAAGACTGCTTGCCAGGACTTTGCTGGAAAGGAATTTAACCTAAATAAAAGAGGTTTTATCGGGGTGAGGAGTCTGCCGTGGTTTGGAGAAGCCTAGGTCAGAACAAAAGCATCCAGAGCTACACACACCAGGAGTGGGTTCTACTTATCTTTACTACCGGTTCGCAACAGGGCCTTATGCACACTCTTCTGTGCATGGACAGAAGCGTTTTCATGATGTCGGGGTCAGTGGGTGGAGCCTCCCCTGGTTTTACTACCGGTTTTATAGAACCGGTGCGAACCGGGGGCAACCCACCACTGACACACATGCTCTGTTTTATTGGAGGATAGGTGGGTTTAGCTGCACGTCGAGCTGCACAGAGACCAATGTGTAGTGAGGACAGAACAGTCTTCAAAGAAAAAACAAGAAAGTCCAGTTGCCTCTTGTAAAAAGCACCTTTGGGACAACCATGACCTGGATGACTGAGAATCTCCATTGACAATAAAATAATCAGTGGCCAAGACACCCTGTCCTTAGGCAACCCAAAAGTTGTATGTCAGAGAAGATTCTCAAACATGAGGAGTATGCAACACTGAAAAGTTTTGTTCTGAACATAGAAAAAAACAGCTATACTGCCAACTCAAAATGTTCTGGACAAGCTATGTTCCTTGGAACAAAGGTTGAAGGAGGCATCTTCAGCGCCTCATTCTGACCTTAGAACATAGCTCTCAAAACAGGCAGTTTTGTTTCAGGCTTGAGGTACTCAAAGCAGCTGAGCACTCAAAGCCCAAATGGTCTGCTTTGAGGGTGAAATTGCTTTTTATGTCCAGAACACTCTGTGCACTCTGTTGAAATGACCAAGTTTTGTTTGAGTTCTGACCTGGAAACAAAACCATTGGAGCACACCTGACTTTCTTTCTTTCCTTGTTTTCCACTTCAAGCATAAAATGCTTGAAAGGCCTGTTTCCTTGTTAAAAATGTTTCAAAGTCAAAATGTTTTCACATTTTTCTCAAACGCTGCCTCTTCATGGACGTGCTTTGTTGTTCTTTCTTTAAAATGGGAGGGCTCTGAAGCACAGCAGCTTCGGGCTGCGTATTTGATTCTTGGGTAAGTTTATTTTGCTCATTGATTTAGTGGGCTGCAGTAGATTATTGTAAAGTGGGAGAGATGTGAAGAAACATATTTTTATCTCAGGACTTATGTCTTCCAAAGTTTTTGGTATTATTTGTAATGAACCTCTCGATGAAGTTATAATGGAACGAAGTAGATCTTACTTTATTTTAGCATCTGGCACCTACATCAGTTGTGGCTGCTGTTTTCTAGTTACTGTGGAAGGAAGTATTCAGGTTGTGTCCTTTTTGCCGATGATGTAAAATTATTCAATACTACAGATAATTCTGCTGTTTTGCAAAGTGATCTCGACTATGTCAGATGAATGGTCATCTATTTGGCAACTTCAAATTTCGATCAATAAATGCTCAGTCTAACATATTGGTAAACGTAATCAGAATGTCAAGTACAAGCTAGGTGGCATTGAACTAGTTGACGACCCTCATTTTGTCAAGGACCTAGGTGTACTTATCTCTGATGATCCATACTCTAAAGTTCACTGTAACAACGTTGCTAAAAAAGCATTAAGAGTTGTAAATTTAATTTTGCACAGTTTTTTTTTTCTGGAATCATTGTATTGCTAATTAGAGCTTATAAAACTTATGCTAGACCAATCTTAGAGTATTGTTCAAATGTTTGGAATCCCCACCATCAGTGGTGGGTTTCAAAAATTTTTACTACCGGTACTGTGGGTGTGGCTTGGTGGGCGTCGCAGGAGAAGGATACTGAAAAATCTCCATTCTCGTCCCACTCCAGGGGAAGGATACTGCAAAATCCCCATTTCCTCCCAATCAGCTGGGACTCGGGAAGCCGAGAATAGATGGGGCGGGGCCAGTCAGAGGTGGTATTTTCCGGTTGTCTGAACTACTCATAATTTCCGCTACCGGTTCTCCAGAACTGGTTAGAACCTGCTGAGACCTACCTCTGCCCACCGTATATTTGACATCAGTACAATTGAGTGGGTTCAGAAGTATTTCATGAGAAAAGTCTTGCACTCTTCTGTACACAATAGAATTCCCTATGCTACTAAGCTCAGTTTGGATAACTTAGAACTATGTCACTTTGCTGTCAGGCCTAGGTATTGCATACAAAATTATATGTAGTAATGTTTTTTTTTGTTTTTGCTTTGATTTATAAGCCGCCCTTCTCTGGAGACTCAGGGCGGCTTACAATGTGTTAAGCAATAGCCTTCATACTATTGTATATTTATACAAAGTCAGCTTATTGCCCCCACAATCTGGGTCCTCATTTTAACCACCTTAGAAAGGATGGAAGG
>JANHZT010006054.1:38273-50752 GCA_032468215.1 Stegonotus admiraltiensis | reverse complement strand
AGACAATAAAGGAGACTTGAACTCATGACTTGGTCTCAGACTATTTATTGGGGACAATCCATCCGAATTGTAACATACCCAACTGGCAATGGAAAATGCCATTAAAAGTTTTTCTAGTTGGCGTGTATTTCCAAGAAGGTCATATGTTGTCAAGTCCTGCAATCACCAGGTTTAGCCAAGTGGATGTAACCTGGAAGGAATGGAACAAATGCAAAATATAGCCATGGCTTTTGGGGCCCTGACCTTCCACACAGATCAGACTTCAAAGAAAAAAAGCCCTTCTCCTTTCCCCCATCTCTTTTTCACTCTGTCTCTCTGTGTCTCTCTCTCTCCCACACACAGACACACACGTGTGTACACACACAGCTTTGTGGGTTTAGATTCTTACAAATGATTGCTCCTCAGATTGCTCCCAGGGTGTGTTTTGGCTCTCCTGTCATATTTTCAGGGATTCAAGATATATAAAGTGCACTCTTTAATTCCCTAGTTTTCAAGAGAAGGTAGAGTATTAGGGTTTGGAGAATTTCTCTGCTTTTGTTTAATGGAAACAAGATTTATGAACAAATACATTTTCATAAAAGCAGTTCTTTATTCGTTCCTTCTCCATTACATACAGAACACATCCTCAGCATACTGAATTTTAAAATATTTAACTTTTAAGTTTGTAGAGCAAGTTTTTCCCTAAAGATAAAATATGAGGCCAAAAGTTAATTGTTGCAATCATCTAGCCTGGCTTGTAAATCACAATTCTTGATGAAGAGTAAATACGTCTTATGTAAATTTGGAACTGTTGACTGTATAAAAACATTTTAAAAATAGTTGCAATCAAAAGTACAATACAATCCTATGCATATTACTTCAATGTTTAATTTACCTCACTTTGAAACAGATTCATCTTTTTCGTTCCAAAGGGCCTTCTTGACCCACAAGATTGCTAATTTACAGTAAAGTTTATATAAAAATTCTATTTTTTTCCAGTACTACTTTCAGACTATTTAGCAAATTTGCTATGCAACCAAATATGTTAGGTAGATTTCCCCAGAGAAAGCTCATAAAATTTCACTGTTTTGCAGCATAATAAATGAACAATCTAGACTTTACATCCAGCTTTGTCTACTTTCTGGAATTTTTTCATATGGAATGGCATCTCTAAGGCACATCTGTTTAATAATTTTCTCTTTAAACCCTTAGGGAAAATCCACAAGGCATATGAATTGGAGAAAATAAAAAATGCAGCAAAATAGCCTGCAAATACAGTAATTGCTGAATTATATGAAGTGAATATGAAGCAAGCCGTGGCCACAATCCAACATATTTAAGCCTCTTGAGATCAATAGACATTGCTAAAGCACACTGATGGCTTGTGGTTGATATCTCTACACCACCTGTTGTTGAATTCATTAATTTTCTATTTCAAATTCAATACCTTTGTCCCTGGATACAAGCCATATATTATGTATTTCCTTTTTCTTTCTACAAGGTGCTGATATAATTTATTTTCATTAGTGTCATTGACACATACAATTTAAAGTGCTATGCCTATCCAAGAGTTGGTTTATTATAGATAGAAAACTTGTTGTATATTGGCTGATGTAAAAATAAACATCAACGAGCTGGATTCAAAGGAAATAAGACTTTTTCTATCCATAGAAATGCTATTGTCAAATAATAGTTCAGCATTGCATGAAAATGCAGTTATGGATGTCTCTCAATTTATGACCAGGTACTTAATGACTGTTCAAAGTTATGACAGCCCTCCCTGGGGTACTTACAACACAGTTCACTTATGATAATTGGGTCACTTAAAATTTGTGGCATTTGTTTAACAATCACTGGGAAAAAGGTCATAAAATTGGATCGGTCGTGCAGGGATAACCAGATTTATGACTTATTAGTTATGACCATGATGGGCAGGCTCCATTGCGGATATAAGTTGAGGACTACCTGTATGTAAAACAAATCAAACAGATAAGGGAAGAAGACATGTAGGATAAAGCAAAATATCTAAAATAAGATGCCTTTGAGGTATGTAGTTCCAACTCAGTGAGAAAAATGTAGATTGTAGATTGAAAGAAGGAATTATTGACTATTTGCATAACAATTATCAGGTTCCACTACTATTTTCAATGGGTGATATTTGTGTCTCAGCCACTAAAACTTGTTGAGTTGCATGTACTTTGTATATGGAGAGGTAATTCTGTGGTGCCTTTGCACCTATAAATCTCTAAAAATTCTTCTAGCTCAGATTTATCTATATACATATTTCATGTGGAGAGCCCTTTATTAAAGCTAAGGACACAGCATAGGGAAGGAGAATAAGGAGTAAGGAAGAGAGAGAGTGAAAGAGAGAGAGAGAGGAGGAGGATAACTGAAAAGAAAAATAAATTCATAGGTCAAACAACGTACTGTATACAATTCTGTTCCAAACTTGTCAATCCCCTAGCTTTAATTTTTCCGATATAATATAAAGAATCATAATTCTTTCCTTCAGGTCAATCCTGGATTTCTATTTATCCTACCAAGACCTTAGAGCTAAAAAGCGCATATCATGTTCTCTTTATTTTGTCACTGCATGGACAATGTTGTCAGTGGTTACGCTGTGTAACCACTATACACATTACACACTGTACAGAGTGTACCCACTGTATAGAGTGCAGCTACTGTATCCATATACTTGTGCATACTTTTTCATAAAAACTCAAAAATTTCACCATAGAATTGCCTGTGGGTTTGTCATGTATAATATTCTTTCTATCTGTTAAGTGAGCAATATTAAAACAAGTTGTCATTGATTTTTCTTTTTATTTGCTAAATATTTTATTTTGCATTGCTACAGCAATGTAATTTGCTTTGAACAATATATTATTTAATTTAAAAATACATTTTGATATGTACTTTACGCCTCTACTTTACTTTGTATTTACATACTGTAACTATATGTACCTCACTATGATTCTTTTCTGTTACTTGGCGGCCCTTTTTAATTTTAATTGTGTTAATACCTACAGAGCTCAACCTAAATGTAGTAAGAGGAACACATTCATTCTATAAACTTTCTTCCTCTGACTTATTCTAATGCATATGAGGACAATTATCCTTTGACAACTCTGATGAATAGCAGTGCTCTTTTACTTGACTTGTCACATTGATCACCAGCTACTGATACAATTAATAAAGCATTGCTGTCCACACAGCATATTAATAATTAGACTGAATTGGAGATGACAAGACCAATACATCTAGTGCACCGACTTTTTAATCTTTTACGTCCTGCCAGCTCCCAAGATAAAAGAAATAAAAATCCAACATCCTACCTCTTCCCTCACCTTACAAGAGGTTCTTACCTACTGGGCACCTCAGCATATTTCAAATGAACATAACTTCACTTTTGAAAGAATGGAAAAAACCAGTTGCTAGTGATGAATGCTTTAAATAATGGCAAGGATCCAAGGTGGTTAGTCGTTTTGTACACTCAAGAGTTTGTTCTTATTTAATAGGACAAGATAGCATTTCTTTTTTGCCTTAGAAAATGAAAACCTATCACAAACAGTTTTTGAAAATTTTCTTGTTTCCCTGATCTTTGGAAAATGTTTGGGCCTGAATGCTTCTATTTCAAGAAACTTGTTGACCACACGGAGCTGACTGTGCCTATAGGCACACACATACACACACATACATACATGTACAGTATGTACAGATATTCTATAGTTATGTGTACAGTTATGCAAATTCAAAATAAAGCTGTAGGCTATATACAAAATATATTTTCTTTTTCCTTTCTTGCTTGCACTTTTTGTATATAAGACAAAAGTAATCAGATTTATATAGAAGGAATGTGCTTTGAAATGTATTTTTTTACTAAGTTGCAGCTCTGTGGATGATCTTATCTTTGTAAGGGGGCAAAAATCAAATTAGTACCACTTTTCCCAGTAACTAGGAGGTCAATAGATGGTGGATGGACCAAGAATACCTATGCCATCATAAGACATCATAAAAATGAAATAACTAAAGGATGGAGAGGGAGGGAGGGATGACCGGGGATGGGGGAGGTTGGATCTGATGTTAACCTATCACCAACCCCAACATGAAGCTCCTCCTTTGGTGCCCCAAGCTGACAGAGCTAGAAGACTTCTATATGTGAACATCGCATCTCTGCTGGAAGCTGGTAAAATGCTTTTTTGTTTGTTTGTTTGTTCCCTTATAGAAAGACAACAGTGAATGCAAAGACTTCAGGGGAATTCATTTTTTAAGTGTTCACAGAACACTTAAATTCTGGTTGAAAGGGTACTAGAGGAGACAGTGCGTGAAATTTGGGAACTGTAGTGCAATTATACCAGGCAGACAGTACGCCAACTATATTTTTGCTTTTTATCAAGTCTCTGAAGAATTTAAGCATCAGAAAGTTTATTGTACATTTATTGATTTAGAGAAAATGTGTGAAGTTAATAGTTTTAAATGATAGAAAGTGTTACATGAATGTAGAGAGGAAGGTGGGTTGCTGAAAGGGATAAAAGTGGTGTGTAATGGAAGTAAAGCATTTGTGAGAATAAATGAAATTCTTGGCAATTATTTCAAAACTAAGTAGGAGTAAAACAAGGATGCGTGATCTCCCATTGTTTAATGTAGTTATGGTTAAATGCTTATGGTGATAGTGTAGGTGTTTTATGGAGGAGATAAATATATGTTAGTTTGGGATGCAGATGATGCCATATAGTTGTCTGAGATGCCAACTGGTCTGCAACAAATATTATAGTACATGATGTGACAAAGAGTACAGATGGTCGTCGACTTAAGGCCACATTTGTTGCTAAGTGAGAAATTTGTTAAGTGAGTTTTGCCCCATTTGGCAACTTTTCTTGCCATATGTGCTAAGTGAATCACTGCAGTTGTTAAGTTAGTAACATGGTTGTTAAGTGAATCTGGCTTCTCCATTGACTTTGCTTATTAGAAGGTTTCAAAAGCTCATGTCCATGACCCTGGGACATGGCAACCCTCATAAATATGAAGCAGTTGTCAAACATCCAAATGAAAATTACATTTCATTAGTCATAAGTGTGAAAAATGGTCATGAAATGGTCATAAGTGTGAAAAATGGTCATGAAACGGTCATAAGTGTGAAAAATGGTCATGAAAAATGGTCATGTCACTTTTTTCAGTGCATTGTAACTTAGAACAGTCACTAAATGAAATGTTGTAAGCCGACAACTACCACAAATAATTTTTGAGCAGGAAAATGAAGTGAAAGATTGCAAGTTACACAAACTATATGTGGCCAAAAAAAAAGCAAGTAACTTAACTTGTGTTGCATGGAAGAATATTTACTGTAGATGGGGAAATATTAAGATATGCAAATGCTGGTAATACCTACGACTATCATTAAGTGTTGTACCTTATGATTCTTGATGAACATGTCTTTTCTTTTATGCATACTGAGACAAATGCACCAAGACAAATTCCTTGTGTGTCCAATCACACTTGGCCAATAAAAAAATTCTATTCTATTCTAATATGTAATCTATTATATATATTTTAATCCTGATATGTCATTTCTTCATTACATACTTTTTGTCACCTGCTCTCCCTTGCCTCTTCTGCAAATTCTTGGGGCTGGAAAGATACTTCTAAGCTATCAAGTGCAATGTAGCAATTCACATCCCTGACTAATAACTACAGAGTTGCTTCAAGATGTCAACAAGGAGATATCCGTTATCCCTTTAAAGACCTTTAGATAACCCTTCTGAATACATGAAATAAGAGATGAATAGGTTAAAGAGGCAAGAAAAATGATACTAGTGACTTGAAATCACTAGTGATCTGAAAACACATTTATTACAAAATGTAATATTCAAATGATGGGTCAATTAATTGTTATATTGGTGTGGTGGAAATCTAATTTGGGCAAAGCAACAACGCAAGTATGGTGATCCTGTCGTTTCTGAACTGTGATAACTAGAAGCCACAGAGATTTTCTTTAATTTGTAACTGAACTTTTCATCAGTGTTTTAATATATTACATCAAGATTATCATTGTCACACATATTAAATTGTCAAAGATGCTTCAGACCTTCTAATGGGAAACCAATCTGAATACTTTTCTTTATATTGCAAGAACCAACAGTCCTGTCACACTGATGAAATTATAAGAGGGTTAATTATGCTTTATGTTATCTTTGGTTTCAAGAGCATGTGTATATATTAAACTGATATAAAACTAGTATGGTGATAGTAATATGAATTCTGCAAACTTTCAGCCAAAAATCATTTCACTTTCATAAAAGGAATTTTGATCTTCAATCTTTGAAATAAAAACTTATTAATATACTCAGCTTAGTATAGTGAGCCCTTCTGTAACAGCAGGATATGCCCAAGGCCTTTGGCAACAGCTTTCAAGAAACAGTTGTGCTGTATATCGATAGTGGAATGTGAATAACAAGCAGTCTATTTTACTTTACGTTCATGAGAATTTCTTTGCTTTCAATCCATGTTCCAGGAAGTAATAACAGGAAGTTACTATTTTCAGTTTCCTGTTTACTTTTTGAACTTGCATTATATATTACGTAAACATGGTCACATGGAAACTGTATTTCTTACTTATCATTGGCAATTTCTCCCCCATATATTTGTGTAAAATTTGCTGCATTGGTGAAGGGTAAAAAGTTTGTTTTATTAATAAAATGGATATGCCACCATTCATATAGATTCTGTAATAATCATAATTCTATATAATCAAATTCCAGACTCTATTACCGGGAGAAATTCAGAGCTGCTACTAGTAAGATATATCTCTCATTCATATCTGCAAAACAGGAAATAAGCAAATAAAGAAAAGCTTCCTCAGATCAACAGAAAACTTCAAAGAATTTGAAAGCATAGTGGACCTATGGAAAATTACAGAGAATGAACACTGGATTGCACCAGAGTGGAGTAGCTGGCACCAGTGGTGGATTGCCCCTGGTTCGCACCAGTTCTATAGAACTGGTAGTAAAACCAGTGGGAGGCCCTGCCCACTGACCCCGACTTCACCAAAAGGCTTCTGCGCATGCGCAGAAGATCATGCATATGCACAAGTGAAGCGAGCGCGTGCGCGTGCGCGGCCCCGCTACAAACCAGTAGTAAAGGTAAGTACAACCCACCCCTGGCTGGCATCTTGGTCTGGCGAAGGCTGGAAAGTATGGAAATCATTGAATAAACTGTGCATGGCAAAACAAGATCCACAGACCCTTTGCCCTTTGCGATTGTGGTGATATGCAGACTATAACACATATGTAACACTTTGTGTCCTGATCAGTGTATACCTGAGGACCTCATGGCAGCGCAATAGAACACAATGTTGCTCGTTTCCAAGCAAGATCTGTTTAAATTGTACATATTTTAATCTTATATTTTGTATTTTAAATTGTATGTCATATGGTATGCTGTATTTTAATTGTGATGCTTCTGACACAAATAAATAGACAAGCAAACCATGGAATTCTGATGCAATTGGATGTCTATGCATAATCTGTATACTTGGATATGCATGATCTTGGATAACCCTTTAGTGTTCTGCAACTCCTAGAATTCACAGCCATTAGCGATATTATCAAAGTATCCTGAAAACGGCTTCTGTATTTGGAAGGTGCTAGGCTGGGAAATATTGATCTTCTTGGGGTTTTTTTGAAACTCTAGCATCCGAAATATTGCAGAGACTTTGTGAGAAATTATTTGTTGGTTCTAAGTTTGTTTTAGGAAAATATACTCTACTTTGTAACCATTAGTAGGAACTGGTGAAAGTTCCCCTTGGGCTTCCCAAATAACTACACAAAATAGTTTTGCTTGATTCCAAACCTGAAGGAATCACAGAGTAATGGAGATGTAAGGTAGGGAATAATTTATCTCCCCTAGCAGTTTTTGGTACGAAATGAAAATATATGGAAACATTCAGTGCTTCACTGGTCAAATAGATCATCGGTGCTCCAATATTCCCATGGGCAAGCTCAGCAAGAACACTGAAGTTTCTGTGTAGTGGGGCTGGGGGAGACAAGATCTATGAAGCAGCAGAGTTGAAGTAAAGTTTCAGAGTTTATTTGATTATTTTTCTAACACTCTTTGCTACTTATCTAGTGGGACCTGTAGTACTATATTTATAGAAATGGAGATCACAATTTACCCTACAGAGAGGATAAGAAACCTGTGTATGTATCTTCCTGATTCATTTTTGTATCTTCAGAATCCATCCAAGATTATACTGTCACAATTTGGAGATACAATGGCATTTACAGAACTGAGGTTTTGTGTGTTATGAATAAATAAAGCTAAATAGGTATAGGAGATGTACATCACACTGAATGTATCTGTTTTCTTTTTTAGCATTCTCTAAATGGAGCAAAATGCAGAGATTTCAGCCCTGCTATTTCCAGTTCCAACATCACCACTATATCACGTATTCCTTGCAGTCCTTTAAGTCCATCAGAATTAATCAAAAAAGCGACCCATGACTGAAAATAGTTGCCCATTCTGATTTGCAGTAAGTGAACGTGCAGTAAAGGATCTCAATATATACAAGGAATTGTTTTCTTCATTAGTCTTTCAAGACAAAATCGATACATCCTGCAAAAGCAGAGGATTGGGAACCAGATTTTGGGATTTTCACAGTCAAAGATCTCATGTAAAGTCTAATAACATAGTTAAGGGAAATTCCCAGTAATAAAAGGCAAGATTGGATGAGACTTCAAACAAAACAAAACAAAACCTTTTGGGAAACATTTCTGGCAACCATATGAAACTCTCATGAATATATAATCAGGTGATCTTCACAGAATCTCTTCAGCGAAAATAGCAGTGCTTGAGGCATAAATAAGCAAAAGAGGAGACTTCTACTCTAATTCCAGTATCTTCAAAAGAATTTCTAATAGGAGACATATACCACAGGAAAACTCAGTTACTTGGGGTAAGAAAGCTGAATCCTTAATATGAAGAAGACCTCGTGATCTGTCGTGAAAAAACAACTGCTACATCAAATCTTAAACATAATCTAATTTTAAAAATACAGGTAGTCTTCAACTTTCAACAGTTCATTTAGCGACTGTTCAAAGTTACAACGGCACTGCAAAAAGTGACCTATGACTGTGTTTCACACTTACGAGGTTTGCAGCATCCTCATGATCACATGATCAAAATTCAGGTGCATGGCAGCTGATTCATATTTATGACGGTTGCAGTGTCCCAGAGTCATGTGATCACTTTTTGTGACATTCTCATGAGAAGCCAGGCTCACTTAACAACCTTGTTACTAACTTAACAACTGCAGTGATTCACTTAACAACTGGGTCAAGAAAAGTTGTAAAATGGGGGGGGAATCTCACTGAACAAATGTTTTGCTTAACAACAGAAATTTTGGGCTCAATTATGGTCGTAAGTTGAGGACTACCTGTATATCTACTTCTTCATTTTGGTTTTTGTCACTTGATTCCCATTCTCTGTCTATCAAAACCACTGTTAAAATACTTATCTCTGCTCCATGTAATGATGGGAGACAAGAAGAATCTCGTAACTAAATAAATACAACACAAAGTAATGAACTTTACTACTTTTGATAGATTAGATCTAAAAATAAACATTGACTTCCTGTTCTTCCCTGACCTGCCATCACTGTAACAGTTCAGCTAATGCAGTCATATTGCATACTGTGAACAGCTGGTCACTAGCAAGTAGCATAATACTTCAACTTCATTCCTTTACCAGGATCCTCTGAGACAGAAAAAAGGGAAGAAAAATCAATAAATGAAGACCAATTACAACCTTTAAAATAACTTTAGAGTGAAATTTCAACCAGCTTCCCAGAACAATATAGCAGAGAAAAGATTGGTTCATTCTTCAGGCCTTGAGCAATAGGAAATCATGTAATCTGGATCATGAACAGAAAACAAAATACAATTACATTTGTATTGTAGTGGAATACACTCTAAGGAAGCACTAATGAGACGCCATAGTAAAAAGATAAAACACATGCAGAAGCTCTATAGCACAGTTGAGCATGCTTGCAATGCATTAAACTGGATTTCCTGGCATGAAATTGATATTTTGACATTATTTATTGATTATATTTACAGAATCACATTTATAGTAGCTTACAAGCAGATAAAACCAAAATACAATAAAAAGCTAAACCAATAAAATAATAACACAATAGCCATAAGTGGGAGCCCAATTTGCAGGGTAGCATTTATTACACTTTGAAAATTCCATTCTGATGGCCTTCTGTGAGCCAACATGTCAGAAATTTGTCCTATTGGCTGACAGAATTTCAGCTTCATTTATTTCTTCAAAAGTTTAGGCCACTTTTCAGATACTTCATTTCCAGCTGTGATTGGTCCCATTCAATTTTTGCTTGCCCTCAGTTCTTTCCCCAAGATTAGATTTCCAGCAAATTTTCCAACTTTGGGCCATTATGAATTGTTCAAAGGAGTTGCTTATGAAATACATTGATGCATGCCACATTAAGAAGTCCCGGACTATGCATGCTAATCTTTAGCTTTGCTTGCTTGTTTCTCAGCCTTATATATTTATTTTATTCAAGTTAGGTACTGCTTAAGTTCAAACAACTCTCCTTCCATTCAATAATCAAATTTCTCAAGTTTTGACAAAAGCAGTAAAACTTCAAAAACAAAGAACTTGCATGATCTTTGACCCTCCCAGCAATTATAACCTTATATTTTTTTTCAAAAGTTTGAGTACAAAGCACAAGGTCAGGATCAGAAAGTTTCTGGCTTATGTTCATGTCATTGCTTATTAATGCTACAAATAAACATACTTCTAAAGCTTCCAAGCTAAAGACATCTAACTTCGGACAGGATGAGTGGCACCTGCACAGAGTTATAACTGCAGCAGATAGAGAACCAGATGGACAAAGAGCAACATTATCTTGGTTGGATCCAATTTCAGCTCATTTCATCCCATTCAGGCCCGTACAGCTTGCAGACACCAGATTAATATTTCATGTCTGGCTGGCCCAGTTCAGAGTGGGAGAAAAAAGAATGGATGTATTATCAATTTATGAATTCAGTTTAATCTATTAGATAACAATAGTGCTAATTCTTAGAATTTGATGCCCCTATAATCTAGCACAGAAGCAGAGCAAAACTAGACTTACTCTATCCTGGTTGTTGATAGGAACAGCTCAAACAAATGGCCCTCTGGATTCAGGTTGGTCACGCTCTCAGTTTCAGTGGGATTTAAAGGCCATTATCTGCTAGACACTGACCCATGTGATTTAAATAATTGTGAGAAAGTTGAATCAATGTTCATATTTATTCAACCTGACAGCTAAAGCTTATCTGGCACATTACCTTTTTTATTTCAGTTTCATTAAAGAATCTTCATTGAAAGGTTACTACAGTAATTTTCTCATTTTTCATAGGGTTTCAAAAATTAAAAAGCATATTAGAAATCTGATGAAATATGCTTTGTCCTAATATTATAGCCCAGTTAACTGACTCTGTGATTTGTTTGGAAGAGAATATATAATTTGAAGTAGGGAATCATAAGGTCAGTGGGAATTCAGGATTCGTAATTAAGAATAATAATTCTTATTATTAACATATTTAAATTCTATACATAAACAACTCAAATTTCAGCTCTTCTCCTGTCTTCAAAACACACATATATTCCACCTCTTTCACATAGGCATTTAAAAAAAAATAATTAAAATATAATGAAAGACCTAGTCAAATAAGAAAAATATTTATGTACAGTATCAAAAACTCAGCTTGTAATAGCTAAAATGATATTATTATTCAGACATGATCCAAGTGACATCTAGTATGCATACAAATCCAGAAATCTGCCTATTTTGTAACTATATGCTGAGGTTCTAAGACCATGTTTCCATATATTCAATTTTGAGCGTATATTAAAAATTATATTGTCTAACAGACAGGAAACCCATATTTCATACCATTTACCTAGTTGAACAATAATTTTGAAAAACAGGATATTTAAGATTGGACTACAAATTATATTCCTCATAATCATACTCTTCCCCTTATAAAAATAGATACATGAAGTGCAGGCCAAGGAAACAATTTATTCAGAAGTCAGTTCAGCAATATTCATTAGAGCTTATTTCCAGAGATAAGTATGCATATGATTGCAGGAGCTATTCAACATTTCAGACTGGCATATTATTAGATTGTGGTATGCATGTTCAGTAAGCATGTTAGAAAGGCACTGTCCGTGATATAAAGGCTTGCTTCATGTCCTTTTTATTACACTACAAAAGATTAAATATTGGGCAATATAAAAATCATTGTACTAAATAATACATACATAAGTATACTTTATCTTTCCAGCATCATCTTGAAGTATTATTCTCTTTGCTTTTTTCACATTCACATGTCTCTTTTCCATTTATTTATTTATTTCTTTATTTATTTATTTAATTTTTATACCGCCCTTCTCCGGCAGGACTCAGGGCGGTGAACAGCCAAAATAAAAGAAAA
>JANHZT010006054.1:0-10222 GCA_032468215.1 Stegonotus admiraltiensis | reverse complement strand
TTATTGCCCCCACAAACCGGGTCCTCATTTTACCCACCTTTGAAAGGATGGAAGGCTGAATCAACCTTGAGCCTGGTGAGAATTGAACTCGCAGTAATTGCAGGCAGCTGGCAGTTAAATACTACCTGTTAAATACTACCAGTTAAATGTTGTTTCTGTACTCAGAAGGCACACTGGCAATGGGAGTAGTGGAAAGTGAGAATCTGCCCAAAGGCAGAGATTTGTAAAATGACTGAAACTAAATGAACTTGAGCTGCAATTCACTTTATGGAGTAGTGGCTGTCTTCTTGTAAATGAAGCAGATGCTATTTTAAAAAAAATAAAGATTCCAAAATGGTCTTATCCATCTAATTAATCCCAGTTACACAATTTCTTGGAATGGTTCTCTATTTAAAAGAATCGTGCTCTGCTACATCATACAAAAGTCATATATCCTGTGGTTCATGCAGGAGTGGAAATATTTATAAGTCCCTTAATGTATGTGCCTATTTCTATCAGCCCAATAATATTGATAGTCCTCCCTTCAGCACCACTGGTCAGCAGTACAATCAATCTTGATATTTCCCTGTAGATTTCTTTATACAATTTGGGCAGCTAATGTAGAAAATTTCTAAATTTTATGGAGTTTGACCATAATTATATGATTTTCAATCACTTCCACATGCAGTCTATAATATATGAGGTGCTTTATCAGCCAAGAATAATATAAAATTGCAGCTCACTAGCAATAGACCAGTTCAGCATCAATATTGTAGAATTTAGAAATGTTCCCTAACTGTATGATTTTTTTCATTTTGATATTGCTCCTTTAATTTAGAAGTTTTAATTTTCTTTCCTTTTGTTAGCCATAATTATGCTGAGCTCCTATGTTGAGAGAAGCCACGGTTTGGCACTGATAAAATACTTATTTCTATTTCTATTAGCTATTTTTAGAATTTTTATAATCACCAATAATGGAGTTATACCAACACTGCAAGCATAAGATAGTTGCATAAATGATTAAAGTCAGTGTATTAATATGTCAACTTATCAGAAACTACTTTTGAAGAACCAAGCAAAATTAACTTAGCAATTAAATCTTGTAGTTGGTAACCATGTTCTTGTATCCAAAAAAAACAAATACAGAAAAGGTTCAGTAATGCAAATGCCAGGCCTTGCATATTTCTTGCCCTGATTTATATTTCTCAGTACACTTCATCCAAGGAATAAACAATTTCCAAGGGTCTGTCCTATGGACATGGACAGATCAATCTGTTTCTAAAGCCATCTCCATATTTCCACTTCAGTCCTTCAATTATAACTTTTATAAATTTCATGAAAAAAAATTATGCAAGGGAATGTGATTACATTTCTTCCAAATATGAATAATCCCCTGCAGAAAACTACTTTGATTTGTAACCTATGGCTTACTTGTTGCTAAATTTCCAGCTAATATCAATCCTAGTTTATATGCTGAAACCAAGAAGGAAGGCCAAAAATTGCACTTCAGCAATATTTAGCAGGCTACTGCCTCATTAATTCTGTTGCGTTTATAATTATATTTCAGTAAATTAAGCAGAAAAAATAAGACTTTAAAATTGTAAAGCAATCATGTTTTAGCAGTCGTCTGCTCTTGGTATGAAAATATTATTGATTCATCATTATTCTTTAATACAGTTAGAGCACAAAATGTTTTGATGTTTTTAATTATGCTGAGAAATAGAACTGCTCCAACCATATTAAGGAACTGTATCAAAATGCTTCTTGAAATAAGTTTTACTTTTTCACATCGTGTTCCCTAATCCAAGGATTTATCAAAAGTGTTATTTTAGAACTTCATATCAGCTGTAAATCCACCAAAACATGGAAGGAACTGAACTTTTTTGTTTGTGTGTTTCTCAAGCTGAAGACTCTGCCATGCACAAAGTATTTGAAAATTTCTGAAATAATAGACTAAATTTTAAGAACCATTATAAAATTAGAAACAAGGAATCAAGAAATAGCTATGATCATGTAGGGTCTGGAGGCTGGCTGGTAACTAGAGATGTATGTGCATAAATACCCATAACACTAGTCTATTTCACTTCATAATTCTACCAAACACATACACAAACACACACAATCCATAGTCTATTTCACTTCATCATTCTACCAAACATATTTCTTAGTAGCATAACTTCATACACTACTGTGTAACATAGTTCTTTTCATTCTATTCCAAATATCTTTTGTATCATATTTTCTCCCATCCATTTTCCATGTAATTTCTTAGGTAATTATATATACTGTTTAGTATTTTTACAGGACTCTTATTCTCTATTTTGCAGCCATTCTACTTTCATTTAATTTCTTTTATTTCTTTCTTCTCTATTCCCAATATCCCTCTATTAATATTGTACTACCAAAATCTATTCTATCCCATTTCTGGTCTCATGATGCTTATATTCTTCACAAATTTTCTCAGTCTTTTATCATAAACAATAAAATCAATCATTTTTAACATGTCTACATATAAAAAGACTTACTTCTAAACCAAATATTGAGAAGGAACAGAACTTTTACTAAGCAAATAATCAAAATTCTTATTTATTGTTTTTTTTCATGATGAATCCTTTTATCTGTACTAATTCCCAATAATTCATTCTACTGGATCACATTTATTCAGAATATTAAAGAATTATTTTGACATAGCAGGGAAAGTATAGACAAAAGTGTCAGAAGTGTTTTACTTCTTTCAAGTGCTGCTTTGCTCAGTTATATAGTTTTATTTTTGCTGTTCTTTTTATGTATGTGTTTGTATACTGATTTATGGCTCACTCTAGACTTACTATACTTTTAAATCTTTCTTTCACTATTGCTCTAGTGTTGAGATTGAATTTGAAGCCAATAAGTCCAGATTTCTTTTGGCAAGTGGCATAATCATCCTGATTACAAGGAGAAACTGGAATCATTTATTTAAAAACTAGACCTAGAGAAGGAGTCTTTCCTATTTGAACTCATTCAGTATAACGAATAGGTATCTGCTTAAGTATTATCAGCCTGATTTCTTCTCAGTGGTATTTTTTCATCTGGAAAACATACGTACCTAGACACCATGGACTTGGGTAGAATGGGTATGGAGTTGGGGACTTTAGGAATGATCAGGCAGGCTTCTCGTATATGTGCTATAGAAATTTTATAAACTTGTATTTTATAAGCTTGTGATGCAGTTCAGCGGTTCAAATCTCTAGTGCCGCATAATGGGGTGAGTTCCCATTACTTGTCCCAGCTTCTGCCAACCTAGCAGTTCGAAAGCACGTAAAAAATGCAAGTAGAAAAATAGGGACCGCCTTCAGTGGGAAGGTAACAGCGTTCCATGAGCCTTTGGCATTTAGTCATGCCAGCCACATGACCACAGAGACGTCTTCGGACAGCACTGGCTCTTCGGCTTTGAACCGGAGATGAGCACCTCCCCCTAGAGTCGGGAACGACTAGCACATATGTGCGAAGGGAACCTTTACCTTTACCTTTAAGCTTGTGTTATAAATCTGAGAGTCAACAAATCACATCTGCCTGTCAAGCAGTACTATGTTGAGAACTACAGTTGGCTTATGGGGTCCATATTCCTCATTCTTTTCCCTACTTCCCTACTCTTTTCCATTTGCTGGTGATCAAAATCAATATGATAGAGCCTGGTTTGTAAAATGTCAGCAATGAACGCTACCAAAGATAAATGTTAATAGCACAGTGCATCCATGGGATAAAATATGAGCAATATCTCCAGAGTACCCTATAATAATAATGATGATGATGATGATGATGATGAAAAAGACTGTACATGTTTCTACACTGATCACTACCAATGATTAACATTCCACACACAATCAGACAATATTCCTGCTTTTTGGAATAGTCACAAGGTGCTTTGGGGAAAATGCCTGTTCAGTATTATTTCATTTTATTATTTTATTTTATTGTTACTGATCTCAGCATACAATAAAACCGAGTGTTCAAACAGTATACAAAAACCAATTAAAGCAAATATAAATTAAAAAACAAGGTGACAAAGGGGAACACATCAATACATGGGCTTCCTGTTGGCAGGGATTCCCAAGCTTGCTGGGGGAAAAAACATTTTAAGGGATTTCGGAAGGAATGATGTTCCAAAGGCCAGCAGAAAAGGCTAATTTCCTAGGTCCTGTAAAGGGAATTCCTTCGTAGAATGGACTGGCAACATTCTCCTCCTCCTGGACCTGATGGCACAGATAGATGTAAGCAGGGAGGGATGCACCTTCAAATTATCTGGTTCCATGCCATCTGAGCTGTAATGGTCAAAACCAGCACTTTGAATTGGACCTGGAAGCAAACTGCTTTTCTGGTTTTGCTTTTCTTTAACAACTTTGGGTGAGTTTTGTTCAGAAATTTGCATCCATGGCAGACAATTATGGAGAAACCAAATTCAACTATAAGAGACAAATAGGTTTCCTGCTGTAACTAAAAGCATACCTACCAGTGTGAGCATGCCCAACATTCAGAAAAAAGGAATCTTGATGCATACTTTGATAATTATAATAGTCCATCTTTTATCATTATAATGTTATTCATCCATTGATAAATCACAATGGAAACTAGTGCAGTTTTAGGTTAGATTTCCTCTTGTTTAAGTCAATATGTGTATATACTTATATATGGTAGTCCTGTGTTAGAAATGTTATGAGTATTAAATTGGGCTGCAAACTGAGCCTGTGTTGTGATCTAAGCCGAGCCCTGATAATAACAGTGTTTTCTGCAGACAAGACCCATTATTTTGGAATTCTAATCTCTAATGTGAATTCCATGAGTTATGCTAATATATTTCATATCCAGATCCCTTTAAAAGTCTATAAAGTCCTTTAGAATAATCAAATAGTATTTTTTATCAGTAACTGTTGACTAAATTAAAGAGAACGGCTGGTGATTAAAAAAAGTAAACCACTATTAACCAAAAGTACAGTACAATTGCTGCCTTCACTCTATCTGAAAATGTACGATAAATCTAATTATAATTATAATAACCATTCAAGTGTACAAACATTTGCAGAGGTGTGTTCGCTTTTTCACAACTCATGTCTTAAGTGGATGAACCTTTATATGGAAACTACTGATAAGAATACAAAGGTGATAAGATTGCTACTGTTTATTTCAAAATAATTTTCTCTGAATGTAAAAGCTTCTTGATTTATTGGCAAAGAGAAATTATCCATTTTGTTCTCCTTAGAAATATGTACTTATATCTTAACATATTTTGCTGGTAACCATACTGTATGTGTATGTAGGTAATCTTTTGAATTCAAAGAAAATATGCTGTCATATGGTCTTTGAACCTGGAAGTGGCTCTGCATTCCCAGTCTGGAAACACAAAGTCTAGCACAATGGGGACACGGAAAGTCCATTGTTACAATAACTGTGGATCTGCTCATGGTTCTGTGATCTGCTCATGGTTTTCCATCTGTTTTTGGTAGCACCAGTTTTCAAAGTTATGAAGTAGGCTTCATATCGCATGGATTTCCAATGGGCTGCAGCTTCTTTGGCTGGATGTCAAAATAGTGTAGGGCAGTGATGGCTAACCTTTTTGCCATTGTGTGCCAAAAGTGGGGAAGCACAGGAGGATCGCATGCACGCGTGCCCACACCCATAATTCAATACACCCCACCAGCCACACATGCACGCGTGACCCCCCTCCCTGTGCAACCCCACTTCTGGCATGCAATGGCATGGTGGGGCCAGTAGGCCCATTTTTCACCCTCCCCAGGCTCCAGAGGCTTTCTTGGAGCCTGGGGAGGGTGAAAACAGTCTCCCCCACTCCCCCAGAGGCCCTCCGGAGACCAGAAATGGCCCATTTCCTGACTTCTAGTGGGCCCGGAAGGCCCCAAAATCAGCTGGCCAGCACACGCATGTGCACTGGAGCTGAGCTAGGGCAACGCTCGCGTGCCCACAGATATGGCTCCGTGTGCCACCTGTGGCACCCGTGCCATAGGTTCGCCATCATGGGTGTAGGGTCTCCTTCACAGCATTTGTAAATGCTGGTGTGGATGACCTCATAGTCTCCAGTTCACTGTAGAGCAACTGGCAAGGCATATGGTCTGGCCAGTCTAATGATGTTTCCCATCCATCGCATCTGAGCTCTGATAATGCTGGCAGATTCCACACAATCTAAGACTTCCAGATTGGATACATGGCCTTACCAACAAATGCCAAGGATGAAGCAGAGGGTGTGCGTGTGAAATTTCTCCTGTTGTTTGATGTGTCATTGGTACAGAATCCAGGACTCACATCTATATAAAAGATAAGAGACAACCATAGCTCCAGAGACTTTCTGCTTTGTAGAGATGCAAAAATAGTGTTGACAGAGGTACCCTGGTACACAGCCACTCCAGAACTTGACTGATCTTGTTGAACCAAAAGCAACACTGTATGTCCAGGAGGTTTCTTTCCAGGGTGAAAAGTCCATTGAGGAGAATGTGAGCAAAAATCATGCCTGTGGTGAACAGTACTGAAATACTGTAGTTTCCACAGTCAGATTTGTTTCTCTTGTTTTTATAAAAAAAAGCTATGATGAGGGCATTGAAGAAGTTGTCAGGCATCTCCTTTATGAACCAGATGTTCCAGAATGTTTTGGAACACCTGTAAGGTTTTGAATCTAGTGCTTTATATAATTCTAGTGCTTTTGAATCTAGTGCTTTATAAATCTCAGCAGGAATGCCATCCTGTCCTATTGCATTGTGTTCATGTGCAAAGTTGCTTTTGTGATCTTATCAGTAGAGGATGGCAAGTCTAGGTCATCCAAGACTGAGGACATAAAGATCAACTGTGGACAGCCTATGAGTAGGTTGGAAAAGTATTCAGCCCAACAGTTTTTCCTTGTTTCTAATCAGGCTTATTCCATTAGATGGTACAAGGGGGAGTATCCTGATTTAGAAGAACCAGGCACCAAAGAAATCTTTAGTGATATGCATATTTGTATAGCATTCCACCTGCTCAACCTTTCTTTGCCACCACTTGTCCTGAACTTCTTGCAGTTTTGCCTGTGCATTGGAATGCAGTGTTTAAACATGATTTTGTTTAAGACAGACAATGGATCATTCTGCTAGCCTACATAGGGCTAGTTCTTGGTCTGAAGGATTATTGAAATGGTCTCATGGTTTTATCAAATCTGTCTTGATGCACCTGGTTTTCAATCCATATAACTTGCTGCACTTTGTGTGATGACGTCTTTGAACTGCATTCACTGTTCAGAACTGGTTCCCACAAGCAGTAAATTGCCAAAAGGTTTTTCATTAAATACATCTTGAAAATGTTGGACTTGACTTGGGCCTCACAGTTTGCTGATGTTGAAGGGTTTTCTAACAGTCCTTACTTGGTTACAATTTAAAGGGTCTATTTGCAGTTTGAGAACTGACTGAACCAGCTTGTGATCTGCTTAGCACTCAGCAACTTGTGTGGCCCAGGTGATGGTAGTGTCTTTAAGATCATGCCAGTGTACTATGATATAGAGAAGGGGATACCAGTGTTTGGACCTGGGATACATCCAGGCTGTTTTTCACTTTTTTGCAAATTCAAAAATTCTTGTTAGTGATGCACAAGTTGTGTCTGACTCATTTGTTCAAAAGTAGCAGGCCATTGCTCTTTTGCCACCCCATGTCTCCCAAGGCCCCCCCCCAATTGCCTCTGTTCTTTCCCCACCTGTAGGAGAAAAAGCGGCAGAGCTTGGGGAAGAGTCAAAATAGGAATCAGCCTGGAATCTCTATGTTAGCAATAGCAATAGTACTTAGACTTATATACTGCTTCATAGTGCTTTACAGCCCTCTCTAAGCAGTTTACAGAGTCAGCACATTGCCCCCAACAATCTGGATCCTCATTTTACTGACCTCGGAAGGATGAAAGGCTGAGTCAACCTTGAGCCTGGTGAGATTTGATCTGCCAAACTGCTGGCAACTGCTGATCAGCAGAAATAGCCTGCAGTTCTGCACTCTAACCACTGCACCACAGCGGCTAGTGTTCCCACTGCGGCTTGTGTTCCCACAAGCAGTCTTCTTGTCTTAGACTCATGAAAATTGGTACATTGGTACACAGATGCTGACAATGTACCAGGATTTGCTGAAAGGAAAGTGGAACTTGTTCATTTATTCCAGTAGATGGAGTACAGATATTCTCCAGCAGAGGAGCTTTGATTGCAAAACCTTTTCCATAGGTCCTGTAATCAGTCTCTGGTTTCCCTTTCCAAAAGAATATATATCTTCTTACATACTTCCTATAATAAACCCTCATCTGAAGCCCGATCTCACTGGATGTCAATGCAGCAATTGGTTGCGATGCGTTCTGTTCATCTTTCAGACCTTGCCATCGTTTCTCCTTTCAGCAGGATGTGGATGTTCCATGTTCCAAAAATAAATTTTCTTTGATTTTCTGGAATCGTAAAATATTTTGCTGGAAGTTTTCATATGGTAATCATAACAGTAGCACAAAGATCCGCCAAGATGGTGGTGATTTACAAGGTGAATCTCTGAATTCCATGGAGTGATTTACATAGCTGGACACACATTCAGTTCTTTTATCATTATAAAGGTAACCCAGTTAAAGGTTATGACAATGAGCTTTATTTTATTTATTTTTATCTCTTCTTTTATTATTTTTATAAATAACTAGTAGCATATATCTGGATTATAACAGAAGCTGAATCATGAAGAAATATCCAATATTAGCCCAAACATCTGCCATCAAATTGGATCCAAGACAGGAGGCAGCTTATATTTTGATAAATAAATAAATGCATAATAGGGGAATAGAATAATAGCTTCATAGTCTTTTCCATTCTGACTATCATGACATGTGGTGAATTGCTGAAGTGGTATAATTCCCTGGTATTTCATGTTCATTGCATATTGCTCCATATTCTAAATGTGCCATATTTCAGCTCCAGTAATGTTTCATTTCAGCCAAAAGCGACATCTCAGTGTATCTATTTTTTGGAACAAGTTGTATCTTTATTTATTATATTACCATTATAACAGTTAATCTATGAAGGCATGCATGGCATGTGAAGACAATGTATTGTGAAAAGTATCAGAAATACTTTGTTTCTGAAGGACATAAATTGCTACTTTTAGAAAAAGAAAAACTTTAGAGCAAATAATAAGCAAACAAATATTTCTGGACTATTTCATTTTTCAGCAAACGTGTTCCACGTGACAAGCTCACTTGGCAATAGAACTGGTGGGAGAGGACCACCAGTTGAATAATGAATGGCAAAGACATGTGATATGTGCTGTATAAGAAAAGATAAATAGTAAGGACTAAGTGAGATGTAAACAAATAAATCTGCTGTTCTCCCACACAGACTTACAGACTCCCTGCTTAGCTTTGTGTTTTCATGCAAACAAGTCATCCACCCCCTCTATATTTTTTTTATTTGAATTCTTCTTCTGACAATGAAAAGTGTTTCACAAAACAAAGGAATAACAGTTTATATGCTTTCTGACACAACATTTTATTGTTTTACTCTTGGCATTTATATTTATAGGTTAACTGCAAATGAAACAATACTTTAGCTACTTGCATTGCATTCTAAGTAGTGTTTAGAGTTTGGTTTTTATAAACCTAGGCTTTGCCCTGTTGAAAAACAGATAAGTACTAACTTTGGCCACATTCAAAGTATTGAAACTATCTGTTGTTGTTGTTGCTCCATCAGACTGAATAAATCCAATGCAGAATGAATCTCTCATTACTGAAGATTACAGACCATAACATGCCACATTGGATCAACACAGGATGGTAGATTTACTGGGTATCATACACACCCCCAACTACAGCTAAGAGAGTGTGATTGTACCCAGATCATCCAGATGGCTTCCCTGCCTTCTCCATTCTTACTCTACTACACTTAACTTCTACACCACATTCTCTTTCTCTCTTTGTTTGTATTTAAATCCTCTTCTAAGCGAAATCCTCTTCTCATCCCAGACCATTCCAATCTAAGTAGCTAAATGCTATTATTTGCTGAGAGATAGAAAATAAGGTGAGAATATACATCAAGTGAGATAGATAGATAGATAGATAGATAGATCGATAGATAGATAGATAGAGGATAGATCGGTAGGTAGGTAGGTAGATCTAGATAGATAGATAGATCTACCACTGTTCATGCGACGGCCAATCTCCGGAATCGTTAGCTCACATTGTATTTACATGCCCCCATTATTGGGAGGTAAGGTCAGAACTTATTGCC
>JANHZT010006053.1:68871-80495 GCA_032468215.1 Stegonotus admiraltiensis | reverse complement strand
CCCAGATTGTGGGGGCAATAAGCTGACTTTGTATAAATATACAGAAGTATGAAGGCTATTGCTTAACACATTGTAAGTCGCCCTGAGTCTCCGGAGAAGGGTGGCATATAAATCAAAGCAAAAAAAAAAAATTGGTGATGGCGAACCTATGGCACGTGTGCCAGAAGTGGCAGGCAGAGCCATCTCTCCAGGCACACAAGCCATCACCCGTTGCTTTTCCGGGTTCCCGCGCAACAGCATGGGAGCACCGGAAACTGGAAGAGCAGCCACAAGCAGTGCATGTGCACTGGCCACCTGGTCTTCCAGTTTCTGGCGCACATGTATGCATGAAGACCAGGCTGGCCGGGACACATGTGCATGTTGGAAACCAGAAGACCTGGTCTTCACACCTGTGGGAGCGGCAGAAATGGGAAGAGCAGCTACCCAGCATGCACATACACACTGGGCGGCTGCTCTTCCAGTTTCTGGTGTGCACACTCCTGTTTCAGCATTCTGTGCCAAAAAGGTTTGCCAACCCTGTGATAGATGGATAAAAATGTCAAATCCAATCTGAACATCTGACTGACTGTGAGATGAACCATAACAAAAACTGACCTCCAGTGAGACCCTACCTTTATGTGGTTGTTGGGCATGTGTGCTCTGAGGAAGATGAGAGCTATACCACAGGTTGAACCATACTAAACAGATCTTACCAGAGGAGCCAGACAAAGAGTGTCATTCGCGTAGAAACATATGCTATTTCATATTACAAAAACCCATACCGAATCGGTCATCACCCATGTCAACAAGGACCACACTTGGTGTTGAAGTTCCTGGACATCTGTAGAAAAATGAGCTACAAGGCTCAGGACTGTTGGCTGAGCAACCAGGGCCAGCAGCTGTAGAACTATTAGAAGAAAAGATGTTTACCTTTAACACCACAAACATCAATATCTACCTATCCCAGGTCATCCAGAAGGATTTGACAGATGGATAAAAATGCCAAATACAGTCTAAATATCTGGCTGACTGTGCAATGACCCATAATAGCAACATGGAAAGTTGCTTACAAAGAAGTTAAGTGAAATTGTCAATATAATTAGGATAAATTTGGTGATGTCCAAATTTATCCAGTGTCATATTCTTAATAAGGACTTTATAGGGGCAATTTATATGAAATCTTTGGGTACAGAGCATAACTACCATTCTGGTTTCCAATGAAAAAGTTATTTAGCAGTTTCTCCAAATATAAAAAACATATTTCAGAGATAAACAGAATTTGATTAAGAGAAACTGTCACACCCAAATGATCTCAGAAAGGCAAATGGAAAGCACAAATTTGCAATTATCCAAGTCCCTCTTCATTTTTCCTATGTATGTAAAAGTGAAAGATCAATCATGCTTTGGGTTTCCATGTACCTTTACTACCGGTTCACAACGGGATCACACATGCGCAGATCGCTTCTGATGACATCAGGGTCAGTGGGCGGAGTCTCCTGCCAGTACTGGTTCTATAGAACCGGTCCAAACCGGGGGCAACCCACCACTGGCCTCCACCACATATAATGATTTAACTTTTTTAAAAAGCAAATTCAATAATACAACATCTGAAACATTTTTAATTTACCTCAAGCAAAACCTCATTGTGTTAATATATCAAGCCCTAGCAAACTAAGGTTTAAAACGTATGTTTTAGGGCCAGACATATTTCTTGTCAGTTCTTATATGAAATTTGATGATGTTCCTATTCTGACAGAGCTATTGACCTTTGAGATTCTCCCCCAACTTGGCCTTCATACAAGTTCTAAAATGCCACAAGAAAAGATTCAAAAGAACAAAGAATGTACACACAAGGATAATATTGAGGGACCACCTCTTCCTGATTTCATCTGCCTGTCCCACCAAATCCAATAGAATGGGCATGTTATGGGTTCCATAGTCTAGGAAACTTTATTTGGCAGTCCTAGGCAGTGGGCTTTTTCTGCTGTGGTGTCTGCATTATGAGGTGTCAGCCTCATTTCTCCTGAGCTTTTCAAGATCTCCCAAGATCTGGTTATGCCAGTACGCATAGGGACCTCAGGGGACAGGTGAACTAATACGATGTGCTTCCTTATTGTCAATATTCCTCCATCTATTATTTTAGTTTTAGTTTTGCTTTTACAATGTTAATGATTTTTAATAATTATTATATATTGTTTTAGATAATGACTGCTTTATATTTTTATTGTTTTACTTTACTATGCTGCCCAGAGTCACTTTCTGTGAGATGGACAGCTATGTAAATTCAGTAAACAAATAAATAAATAATGTGTGTCTGTAGATATGTATAGACAGTCTACAGAGATATATGTATCTTTCCTTAGTTCCTGCTATACATCATGATGAAGTGGTGGTGTGATTCCTGGAAAGGATGAGGAAGAATGCCAAGTATGTATGCCAAGAGAATATACACCCAGGAGGGAAAAACAAGGTGTGAACATAATTCCATCTGCTCAGCTAAAGCAAGCCAGCACCTATATAGCAGTAATATAGGAATTCGCTGGAAGCAGATGATCATTTCAATGACAATACTAAAACATCATTTCATATTGCACCGGGGAAGACACTCCTCTCTTTTACTAAGAAAACCACATGACTAGACAAGCTAAAGTGATTGATTATACATTGCTGGATGATGGCCCCTCAGGTCAGATGGTATTCAACATGCTATTTGAGCAAAAGCTAAGGATCCTTTACAATAGTAATGGTGTTTATGATGTTGCTAGATTAAAGCCTTCAAGATGTCTAGTTGCTGTTGCTGCTGTGCAGGGGGAAAAAATTGAGGCTGCAAAGAATTACAGTGGGAATATGGAATATAAGAAGAATAAACATGGAAAAGTTTCACACAGTGAAAGATGAAATGCATCAACTAACGGTCTATTATAACCACATGGCATCACTGTAGCATGCAAACAAATAAAAGCTCTCCAAACTTAAAAAGACATAATAACCAAAGAATAAAAAGCAGGAACCATCTACAACATACAGTCTTATTTTGGCTGTGCACCGCCCTGAGTCCTTCGGTATATAAATAAAATTATTCTTATTCTTATTCTTATAAGGACTGTAACAGTCACTATGTAGGAACAGACAGGCAAAAGACTAGTAGAACACATCCAGCACATTACCTAGCGGTTAGAAGACATGATGAAAACTCCTTAACTTCTCCTTGTGGTCATAAGTTGACCACAAGGACTTAATTAGTTATTGACTTGATAGCAAATCTTATGTGCGTATGAGTGTGCGTATATACGATATAGCACCTCATAAATCAAAATTTGTACATAAAAATTCTCCTTCAAAAGGAAGTTTGTTTAATGTAATAATGTAATAATAATTCACTTTAATGTAATTTAATACTTTTTAAAGCTTATTTTCTTTTGAAAATCAGTTGGTATTTATGTATTTTTAAGTCATAGACTTACTGTAAGAACCAACACTTAGCCCTACTATGATAGGGGATATTGACAATTTGGTAAAGATTCTCCAACTCCCCTCCACCTCCAATGAACTGGCCTAATGTCAATGATCTTTTCTTGCAGAATTACACAGGCAAGGAAGAAAACAGAGAGACTAATTTATAAAGTATGGTGCTCTTTTGTTATGTCAAAAAGTAAAGGCTCCCCTCCTTGAACTTCATTTCAAAATGTATTATATAATATACAATACCCATACTTTTCCATGCATATTCCTTTGGTCAATCTCAAAAATAATATTGAAAATGCATTCCTAACATAACATAACGGGTGAGCTCCCGTTACTTGTTCCAGCTTCTGCCAACCTAGCAATTCGAAAGCACGTAAAAAATGCAAGTAGAAAACCACTTAGAGAGGGCTGTAAAAGCACTGTGAAGTGATATATAAGTCCAAGTGTTATTGCTATTTAGGCAAATAGTGAAGGGGGGGACTGAACATCTCTTATTCACTAGCTCAGCTTTAAAATGGCTCCTCCTTTTAGGATGTTTCAAATAGGGACCACCTTTGGTGGAAAGGTAACAGCGCTCTGTGCGCCTTCGGCATTTAGTCATTTAGACGAACAGACGTCTTCGGACATCGCTGGCTCTTCGGCTTTGAAATAGAGATGAGCACTGCCCCCTAGAGTCAGGAACAACTAGCACATATGTGTGAGGGGAGCCTTTACTTTTTGACATAACAAAAGAGCACCATACTTTATAAATTAGTCTCTCTGTTTTCTTCCTTGCCTGTGTAATTCTGCAAGCCCCGTGAAATCATATTAAACCCTTTATTTTTCCAGTTTTCTATTTACAGCCCTTTTGAACAGGAAGACATCCTCAGCAAGATAAGATCCTGCAGGCCCTGTTTCAGCTCAATCTGTTCCCAAACCACTTCAACACTAAATTATCAGTAAGTCAAGCTGTTCTGCTTCCAGAGGAACACACTGGCACCCAGAGGCTTGGTAACATGCTATCAGCAACATCTTATATGCATCTGGAGCTACTGTATTGTGGTATTATTATATTTTATTTGTTCCAGATGAAGACAGCTGTGCTCCAAAAATATTACATGATTTTCAGCCAAAATATTTTAAATCAAAAATGACATTACCTCATTAGGTAATCCTGTCAGGACAGCAGGAAAACATTCAATTCAATTCAAAGTAGGTTTTTAAATTAAGTCCAAATCATCTACACAGACTACCTCATAAGATCCAGACATCTTAATCCTGATGTTCGTACAACAACTTCACTAATAATTCCCAGTTAGTTGAGATATATAAAGATTTAAAAGCTTGCTCAACCTTGAAGTCTACCTTTAATTAAATTGAAGTCAGACTGTAAGAAAGACAATCTATAGGAATATTGAACAATAACTTTGGCATAATTATGCTTCTCCAGCAAACTAGATCATAAACTGTTTTTTATTGATTTAGTAATTTTGAAGAACATAAATTAAAAATTGTACCCAATGTATCAATCTTTTTCAAAAACTTCCAAATCATGCTAGATTAATATTTTTTCTAAATTTTCATTATTACACTATAGTTGAGTTTTTGTGGAGAATGATATTCATTAATGTTGAAGCTCTTACTCAGCTGAATTCCAAATCCAACACTGAGCTGTTCTGATATGAAAAAAAAAGGTCAGAAAATATTTGGGGGAAAAAGCAGATTCCTGTGTGGCAGACTGAATCTGAACTTCAACCTTGTCGAGCCATTGTTAGCAATTCATAGATCCAGAGAGACACAGTGTGTCATAAACAATCATATATTTGTCTCCTAGCTTATCAGGTAAGGACTATGCCAAGGATTATTGTAGCAGTTTCAATTTAGAGTGGAGTGGAACTGAAGAGGCTCCTTGGGGCTTTGGGACTAAAGGTTCTGGAGATGATCAGTTTATATATATTTCTACCTGCACTTTTGCAATTTTTTATCTAGCAAACATAATATAATCTATTTTCTAACTCTCACTAACCCATACAAAATATCATTTTGTTTGGGTATAATGTAATATAAAAAGTCACCCATTGCAGTCAATCAGTTTATTTAGCAAAACATAGTTTGAACAGAAGAATTATCTCCCAGGCTGTCATTCTATGGGAAATTACCACTTACTAACTCCTCTGCATGTTCAAACTCTTGGAGTAAAGGAATGGGTGGATTTTTTTTTTAATGTACTATGTTTCTTTTAAAATTATCTTACTGGGAGAGAAATTATTATAATAAATAAGTACAAAAATGCATAATAGTTATTATTTTTAAATGTCAAATTTTCTCAATGGAATTGTTCTGTAATTCTGCCTTAATGTTAGGGCAGATAATAACAAAATGGTTTGCAATATTTGCTTTTGGCTGCATTCTGAAAACAGCTAATAAATCCATTTCTGTATTATGTTGTAAGTCAGAATATAAACTAGAGTACTAAAGGATGTCTGTTCTGTGCAATCATTACTAGGAGTTTTCAATAGTCCTATTAAAATCCCACGGATTATTAAAGCAAGTTCCCCACTTGGTGTTCTTCAGGGTGAAACATCTACAACTGCATCTACCACCTTATTTGCCCAGCTGTCTTCATGGATTCCTTTTAAAGGTAAGACAATATTACTTGCATACAGTGGTCACAGGAAAATGAAAACAGCAATTAGACAGTGGTTGTTTTTATATTTCTGTTACACTCCCAAAGTATGATTCAAATACAGGCAGTGCTTGCTTAATAACTGATTGTTTAAGGGCAGTTCAAATTAATCACAACCCCAGAAAGGATGCTTTACAGCCTGTAAAGCACCTACAACCATTGCAAAACATCACACCACCATCACGCACTGTCACATGATTGCAATGTGTGGTATTTATGACCAGATGCCTAGCACCCAATTATGTGATTGCCATTTGCAATCTTCTCTGATGGCTTCCCCAGAAAGACAATGGGGAAGCAGGCCGGAAAAATTGCAAGCTGCTGCAAGAGGACTCCCTTGGAGGGAGAAAAGGCACAGAGAGGTAGGGAAAGAAGACATGGAGAGAAGGCGCTCCATGCATTCACTTAAACAAAAAGTGAGATACTACATGACTGCTACTGGTAGTGCTGGAATCATAATTGTTGACAAAGCAGTCACATGATTTCCCACTTAACAACTACTTAGCTCAATGACTGAGGTCTCAGTTGTGTTTGTATTATCATTTCTTCATCCTGTCTTCACTACTGCGATATGAAACATTTGCGTGTTAACTCAAAGACTACCTGTATTAGGAAATGCAATGGTCTTTCTTAATCAGTCCCTGTCCCTCTCATACACAAGCACACACATTAAGATCAAATAAGGAATTGTAAAGGAATGCATTTTTCTTCATCCTCCATCCTCAAGAAAAGTCAAACAAGAGGAACTATTATGCCTGCTGCTTAGTTACAAATGAGACTTCCCAAATAATTCTTTATTCCATTTGAAAGAAAAAGAGAAATGTAAATCATAAAGATTCCACTCAATTCTTTAATTAATACAGATGATTAAATTAGGGGTAGTAAGTTCAACAATAAACACGTACAGTATAATTCATCCAAATTATAATCTTTTAGTTTTATTGGAAGAATTAATTGTTTGCTTAATTTTTTCCATTTAAATTTTCTGGGCTTAAAACTGATTAGCCCCAATATTGCTGCTAATCCATGTTTTGAGGGCAAGTACAGCTTCCTGGATGTAAACAATATTATTGACTGAATATTTTAATTGATGTTGCAATTTTTGTTGGAAAACATTACGTAAAGAAAATAACTTTTCTACAGAGAACACTAGCAGGTGGTCTTCCTAGCCTAAAATGGCCATTATCTTCAAGTTTTTCTGTCATTTGAACTAGTAGCAGTCTAAAAAGGATGAACCCAGTAAAATGTAAGTATATATTTATAAAATATCAAATTGCTGACTTTACAAAGCAAGAACCAGGATGTTTATTGGTTCCTGAAGAGAGTAAGAGTTACTTTAGATTCAAGGCTATTTGGGCTTGAACTTTTCCAATTTAGTACAAAGCAATTTGTTGTTATAATTTGTTATAATTATAATTCATGAAAAGTATTACTTACATTATTACTTACTTACATACTTACATTACTTATGTTAATTCAAAACATTCTTCTGAAAAGGGGAAAGGGGGTAACTTCCTTTCCCCCTTTCTTGCAAAATCAAACAGTGAAAGTTAGTGGTTAGTGGCCAGCGAACCAGATTCAAATCTCCATAGAGAAGAAGAGATTGCTGGGGAATTTCAGACCATTCATTTCTCTCAGCTCAATTTTTTTTACTTCTTTGTGAATAAACTGTGATCCTGTGAAAACCTCTCTCAGCTTTGTAAAGAAACTGACCTTAGGGAACTGCCATTAAAGAGTAATGGAAGGTAAGACCTGTTAAAGAAGAAATTGACCAATAAAACACCCAGTGCAGAGACAAAAGAAAGCTTGAGAAAGAAATTCAAAATAATCCACCTTGATTTTGCTTATTTAAGAAATGACATTCACAATTCTGTAATTAAATCACACAACAAATGTAATATTCTTGGACCTGTGATTTCTATTTCTTGATCTGGTTGTTGTGACCTACGCCCAGGTAGTTATTACCAAACACAATCAGTCCTAAACAAACATATTTTATTAGAACATTCTCAGAACTTTATTCTCAGCTTAGTCCAAATTAATTCCGAAACAAATTCTTCATAAACAGTTCTTCGGCCTTATCACCAACCTTTGTCTTCTTTGGCACCCTGCCAAAGGCTTTTCTTGGCAAAACCCCAAGAAGTTCAGAAGCAAGAGACACCGACAAGAAACAAATGAAGCAACGTTGCTTTCCTACAAAGATCCCAAGAGCTATTGCTGCTCTTTTAAGCCTTCTGGGAGGGGCTAATCATCTCCTGGCCTTATTCCTGAGTCGTCCTTTTTGCTTTAGCTACTCTTGCCTTCTGGCAGCTCTTCGCAACAGGCTCCTCCTGTTCCTCTGCCTCTCTGCTATCCGCCTCTGGAGGCTCCGGAGTCTGCGCATTGCTCCCAGATGGCCCTGGCTCCATCTCTGACTTCGACACAGAGCCCTCGTCCGGGCCTTCCCCTGACTCCAGGACTGGCCCATTGTCCTCCCCAGCCTCCTCACTGTCCGACTCCACTGCCAACTCCACAGGCTGCTGGCAGACCACAACTCTGGCCTACCTCAAAGGGTTGACAAGAGTTCCTATTTTCTTAATAGAAAAATAGGACACTAAACACCAATCATTTTTGCATCGTCATAAATCGATAATATAAGGAGGCAAACTTTGAAGATATAAAATAATATAATCACCCACCATTTCACAATGAGAGCTGATATAACTTTGCAAATGAAGGCTGATGTGTCCTTTTACCTCTCTTACGACAGCCCTGTCTAAAGCTTATAGCTAATCAGAGAAAAAACTGTAGCCACTTTTCTTACATAACACCTTGGCTACAGCTACCAAAATTGAATGGTCCAAATCAGATTTATGATGAATATATTTACAGTTCATAATTCATCTATTTGGAGCTCTTTCAAATTTTGGACCAGAATGAAAGCTGAAATAAAGAGAGACATGTCAAACTAGTTCATTTGAAAACACGCTCTATTAAAAAAGACCTGTGTCGGGAAATGGTGTACGAGAGGCTCAGCCAGAGCTTACAATAGGAAAGATAACAAAAACATGATCTCACTCTAAGTGAACCTGATTAAAATGGCTTCCTTTTCTCATCTACATAGAGTTAGAATCAGCATCCTGTGAATCTCCTTCCTTTGGTTCAGGAACGAAGATGCATTCTGGAATTTCAAAGATTTCCAGACCATTCAAGAAAGGAAATGTGTTTTGTTTTTGTTTTTGTTTTTTTAATATTCTGCAGTTTGCTTGAGAAATAGGAATGAAAACCTGGTTCAAAATATATACAGAATGGGAAGAAGATGAAGGAGCAAGAAGCTCACATACAGCATTGGTTTGTTTCTTTAATTAATTTATATATCTCGATTCCCAATTATTCCAGATTTCTAAATTTCATTATATCTGAAAAGCTTCACACACACCCCACACACCCAAGATAATAGAGGGAGGAAGGGAAGCAAGATTCTGATACTATATTTGTAACAATGAATGTAGCTTTAGGTCTGAATGTTGTCTGTTTCTTAGTCTGGTCTATCTTACATGCCTGAGATACAGAGACCCTAACCAAACATTCTGGTGAACAAAAGATAAGCCATTCCATTGTTATAAATGAAAGTCTGGAACTGAACTACAAGAAGATTTGTATTCAAGTGTTTAAAAAGAAACATTCTGAACAAATGCATTAAAAGCCAAAAAAAAAGTTTATCATTTATTTTTAAATACTCAGCTGGTTCAACTGAAACCACAAAATTAAAACCAACCTTTATAAAATTCTAGCTTATTCTTCTGGTTGCTTCCTTCAACCTTATTTACAACCTGACCCTGTTTCAAATCATTAGCAATTCTACTCTTCAGCTCATTTAACCAACTGTCCAGAGATTTTCTTTTCTCAACAGTTAATTTCATCTACCTTCTAAACTGTGAAAGTCACTTCTGGTGAAGAGAAAACCGTTATTGGTAACAGTTCCACCTAAATTTGCCTTTAAACGATAATGTAGGTAACAAAGTTTTCCATAATTATATCATTCTTCAAAACTTGGAGGAATGGTCAGTTATTTTAAATGCTTTCCCTGTCACGTATCTGCTTATAAATAGTTTGAGAATTCTTGTCCAGACACATTGTGAAAGCAGAAAAAGATTTGCACTATGCCACTAATATATTAAAAACTAATTTTCATCTAAATGTGTATCAGGGCAATTGTAAAGAAAAATTAACTGAAATAACTACAAGGATATTTTTGAAATCTCAAACCAAGGTGGATAAAAATCTATGATTTTTAAAAAATCTTTCAAAGGGTCTATGGTGATTCTCAGTCATCCAGGTCATTGTTGTCTAAAATAAGCTTTCTGAATGAGAAGTGAAACGTCTTCAAGGAAAAACAAAGCCCAGTTACCTTTTGAAAAAGCACCTTTGGGTCAGTTTCTAAGAACATTCAGCCAAATGTAATTACAGTTACTGCATCTTCTGAACTTTAGGCCTTAACACACAAAGCACACCTGGACACAAAAGGTGAGACCTGCAAAAGCGCCATCTTTCCCAACACTTTTTTTAATCCTCATAGCTAAAGGCTTTGAACACTTAAAAAGATCTATTAATGTTTTTCAATCAGGACTCAGAACTCTTGAATCACTTACAGTTTACAGTTATGCTCTGAGAGACAGGAAATCACGATGGAGAACATAAAAGAAAAATTCATCAGATAACTGTTTTAACATCATGGAATTGTTGTTCTGAAAATGATTACTTCAATTTTTAAGACTATTTCCCAAGTTCTCTTTAAATTAACACAGGATGTGTTTGACACCCAACATAACAATAAACTTCAAATTAAATCCAATATAATTTGCAATATCTTTAAAAACATATTTTTGTCCTTAACATACGGTAATCTTAATATACTGTATGAGGGTTTATTCCTCAGCTTCCTGCTTTTGGTTGATCTCATTTTTTAAGTTTGATTCATGTGATTCTCTGCATTTTATTATAGTTATATTGTTTTACTATGTATCAAAACTGTTTATTTCAAGCATTTATAAGACAATTCACCTCAGACAATACGACTCTTGATGGCATGCAACAAAAATATACTTTCACAGAGAAAAATAAATAACCATACATCATTTTAAAAAAAAGACACATCTATTCAAGGGCAAAACCACCAATTAGATCCATACTCCATTCAACTACTCAACTACTCAGTTGAGTGGCCAACCACTCAATTAGACCCGAACCAGGGGTGAAATGTAAAATTTGTTACGGTTCTGTGGATGTGGCTTGGTGGGGGGGTGGGGGTGGGGGTAATACGACTGAGTGGGCGTGGCCAACCTTTTTTTTTTTACTTTAAAAACATTTTTTCTACCACCTCTTCTGCTGAAGAGGTGGTAAAAAAAATGCTTTTAAAGCCTCTGACGATCCCAACTGACTCGCCTGATCGGCAAAGGCTTTTTTTTCTCTTTCAAAACATTTTTTCTATAACCTCTTCTGCCCAAGAGGTTGTAGAAAAAAATGCTTTTAAAAG
>JANHZT010006052.1:40149-64660 GCA_032468215.1 Stegonotus admiraltiensis | reverse complement strand
AGGTTGATCTGTGTCCTCAGGGTCACCTGAGTACTGCTAATGCTTCCTACGAAGGTGACCCTGTGGACACAGATAAACCTCCAAGTGCTTCAATGACCGTCAAAAAGGAGGCAAATGACCAGCTGTCTGCAAGGAATATAAATCCTTCCATTCCCCACCGTTCTTTCAGAGCTGAAGAAGCTGCTTGGATGAGGAGCGAAACGTCTTCAAAGAAAAAATAAGGAAGTCCCGTTGCCTCCTGAAAAAGCACCTTTGGGACAAACATGACCTGAATGACTGAGAATTTCTATAGACAAATATGAAATTCCTTCAGATTCTTTAAAGCTAAATTAAGAATCTGATTAGCTCACCTTTGCCCATAACTACTTCGGTTGCTGAATGGAATGAAGAAAAAAGTCTATCCATTTTGTTACCCTTCTATTACTTGAATTACCTAAGGGAGAAATTAAAGCTGTAAATAACAGAGAGTCATTTTCCCATACTGTTTCTTTATTCCATATTGTCAGGCATGAAAGACCAGGTCCACACATGACTGTCCAATTAAATTGATTTATTGCTAAACAGCCTGTGCACAGGAATATTCTCAACCAAAAGTTAGCACCTGTTTGAAGTTAAATAAAGGCCCACGAAATTCAAGGGAGGTTGGACTTAATCTGATTGTGGCTACATAGGGATTCTAGGCTCATCTCTCTTTTGACTCCATCCCCAGGTTCTGTCACCCCTATTCCTACAATATATCCTACTCTGACGGATTTAGCTATTATGTGCATTGCATTTTCAGTCTAATTTTAGTAAACAAATGTATGGAGGGAGAGGAGAGGAGGAAGAAAAGGAGAAAGAAAGTTACATATCACACACGTGGCACACCAAATAGTGAGAGCCAGCACGGTGATTGGTGATTGTATAAAAGCAGAGCAATCCAGGTTCAAATCAACATTCATTCATGAAATTGTGGTAGTCACCATCTTAGAGACTTAGAGAAGGAGAGATGAGAGCAGGTAATGGATGGGGAAACCAAACCAGGTAAGGAAGGGATTTTTACAGACTTTCAGATGGAGAGACAAATAGATATTGCCCCAGGCCACATTTACATTAAAATATATATCTTTTTTTAGAAAAACCCAACTCTGCACTTACTATTAAATATTTAAAGCATTAAGCGGTCATATTCAAACTAACCAAATAAATTTGTAAAAGCTGTTAGCAGCCTGGACATGAATGGGGGGAAAAAAACTATTTTCTTAATCAAGAGCATATGAAAACAAATAAGAGGAGCAGTGCACCTAAACTCAATTCAGCTTGTTGGTTGTTGCTGCTTGTTGGTCTTAACCAGGGTGGTATTCACTTACTTTCCCTACCAGTTTGCAAATGTGAGCGCGTGTATGTCCATGAATGTGCCTGGCCTTCTGCACATGCACTTTGCTGGTGCATGCACCTTCCATGCCTGCGCCCAGCAGTGATGGGTTTCAAAAATGTTTACTAGTGGTTCTGTGGGTGTGGCTTGGTGGGTGTGGCATGGATTGGTGAGTGTGGCTTATGGGCGTGGCAGTGGAAGGTTACTGCAAAATCCCCATTTCCTCCCAATCAGCTGGGACTTGGAAGGCAGAGAATAGATGGGAGTGGGGCCAGTGAGAATTTTTACTACCGGTTCTCTGAACTACTCAAAATTTCCGCTACCAGTTCTCCAGAACTGGCCAGAACCTGCTGAAACCCACCTCTGGATGACACTTGGAGGTGTTCTGCAGTGTGCCTTTTAAGCCAGCAACAGTGATGGTAATGAATTTATTATTATTTTTTTTAAAATGCCAGTGTGCCATTTGTGACTGCTTGGCCAGCCACAAGCTGTGCTGGCCTGCTTTACAGAAAAACCTCTGAGCAACAGATACTCTAAACATGCCCAAACATTGGCTTTACATATCTACATACATTAAAAAAATAGCACATAACCTACCTTTTCTATCCATTCCTGCATCAACCTACCTTTGCATACAAAACCCTGCATGAATATACCATATGTTCCCTGCTCACTCACATAACAACAGTGCATAAGGGCCACAAATACTGTATCTGTTAGCCAGGCATAAATGGTTGTTTTTTTTTAAAAAAATGCAGATTCTGACTTACACAAAAGTTGCCCACCTGTGTTGTGGCATCATGTATGCTGCCCTGTCAGGATTTCCATCCTGTTCAAACTACGGATCTAGTTCACTCGTGAAGTGGAAGGAAAGCTTTTGTGCATTTTGAAGATGCCACTTCAGTTTAAATAGTGTTAAGGCAGAGGTAATCTTCTGTGAATGGAGCAGGGAGGTCATTTGTACTGTAGCTGTACAAATGTAGCTGTTGAAATTATTAAAATCATTAGGCAAAAGTATTCACTTCATGCTGATATTAGACATAAGCATGCTGATAAAATGGCTCTAGGTTGGGGTTCCCAAACTCTTCAGATCATTGACCTTTTCAGGAAGTTTAAAATTGTTCATCAAACCCCCAAAGATTTATTATATGAAAAATAATTTAATAAACACTACTTTAACTAATAGAGCATCTGTCTGGTGTAGTGGGTTAAGACCTCAGGCTAGAGACTGGGAGACTTTAAATTCTAATCCTGCCTTAGACATGAAGCCAGCTGGGTGACCTTGGACCATCCTGCCTTAGACATGAAGCCAGCTGGGTGACCTTGGATTCTTTCTCAGCCCTAGGAAGGAGGCAAATCACTAAAAGCACTAAGCATTCAGCTGAAACTTTGTGTATGGCCTGACATTGGACAAACAAGATCACAGTGTCAAAAGTGGCTGGTGTAGCAACACTTCCTGCCTGGGAAAGCTTCCATTTTTATTTCTCTCTGTTACTCATGTATTACTTATTTTATTCATAGTCTAGTATTTCTGCTGATACTCATTTCTCTCATAGGCTCTGGAGAAAGAGTTGGATCTTTGCTCCTCCAACAGTAGAAAACTTATTGAAAAGTATTTCAGTGCTCGAATCCAGCAACAGGTGAGGCCGATCCTAGCTCCTGTTTAATAATATGATAATAGCAATAGTAATAGTACTTAGATTTACAATACCATCTAAGCTGTTTACAGAGTCGATATATTGCCCCTAAGAATTTGGGTTCTCATTTTACCGACCTCGGAAGGATGGGAGTCAAACTTGAGTCAGTCAGGATCAAACTCCTGGTATGTGGGCAGAGTTAGTCTGCAGTACTGCATTCTAACCACTGCGCCGTTAAAGCGCCTTTTTATTTGTCCCTTCCTTTTGCTCATCTTACTGAGTTCAGTTGTTGATACAGCCATGACTATTGACTTACAGCATGGTAAACAATCTTTTGATAAATGGAGCAGCACTTACTTTTTTTAGAAAGTGAAAGGACCGCAGGGGGATATATTAATGATAGACAGTGGGAAAGGAGTTATTGCTTTCTCTGGATTTGGCAAGGTAGGCTGGGAGTAGTTTTTTTTTAACATGTTGAAAATTCTTGTAGAGTTTACACAATGGTTGTTATTGATGTCTTACCTTTAACTAGTGGGAAGCCATACATACCTTCAACTTTCAGAATAGTGTACAGCAGGCTCACACACAAGCACACACAAAGGTTAAGGTAACCACAATCGGATGTTGGAACTTCAGGCTATCTACCACTGATTAACAGTTTCAAATTTGAAGTGTTAGAATTGGCCAGAATCACCAAGGGCCAGAGTTGCTATTTGAGATTTCCATGCAATATTTTTTTTCCCTTTTAGTAGAATTATATTGTTTCCTATTCAAGATTAGTATAGTGAAGCATTACAATCAGACAATCTGATTGCAATCTGATTACAATCTGCCATTAGTAGTGGTGGAAACAATTTGAGTATTTTACTCCCACCGTATTTCACAGTCAGGCAAATACTAACATTGAAGAAAGTCCACTGGCATACATTTTTCCACCCTTATTTTTTGTTATTTTTTTAAAAAAAGTTTATGGGGGGAAATTAAGTAACATTATATGAAAGTGGTGATTGTTATGTTAGAAAATACCTTATCAAGAAGATATGTTTAACAAGACTGTGTCAACAAAATGGAAATTTGTTTGCAGTTTAAAAGTTGTTATTGGGCAGTTTATGCTAACTTGTAAATTAAGAGAGGCATACATTTTCAAATATAAATAACTGCATTTTTTCTACAATTAGTTGCATAGATCAGAAGAAACTATTATCAAACAGTATTTACTATCTGAGATACAGCAGTGGTTTAGGCTTCTTAAAATGTGATGACTATATTTAAAAATCACAGAATATAAAGTGCTGTTTGATTTTTGAAAAGACCTACATCATCAATGACAAATGTTAAATATTTTTGTAGGCAATACAGTAGTTTTATTACCATTCAGGATGGAATTAAAATCTACCCACCACACAAATTGCTACATAGAAAAAGAAAAATACTTATATGAGCAAAATGAAGTTTGGGCAATGTATGGCCTTCCAGATATCAGATTCCCTCATCATAGTCCATGCTGGCTATAGATAATGGATATTGGAATTTAACCCTTAATCAGGGAATTTAACTCTTAAGGCAGGGAGGGAGGGATTAAGCCATCCAATGATCGATCATGTGAATATGGGAAATTATGCAGTTTAATTATTTTGTACATTATTTAGGAACAGGTAATATGAGTTATAAAACTGTGCAATGCAATGGTATCAGACTTTCTGATTTGGGATGGATTGTTTATCTTCTGGCTTCCTAAATACATTGGTTTTTTTTAATCTTTGACAGCACGTCACCTTTTTCCCTGACAGTTTTTCTGGGTTGTTCTTTTCTTAGGAAGAGGCCACTCCTGAAAAATATGGTGCTGTGACTATCAAAGCTTTTTACCGTCACTCAGAACAAAAACTGTACGTTGAAGTACTCAATGCTGTTAATCTCCTTCCTATGGACTCAAATGGTAAGAGAATTTTTGGGCTGAATTCCTGAATAATTTGGGATATATTGTTAGCTTCCTTAGCATGGGTGTGGAATTGATCCTTGCTTGCACTGTTGAGTTTAGAGATACACTTAACTAACATATTGCAGTTTAGTTTTGAGTGTAGCCACCAATTGGCATTTATGGCCATAGTTGATTCAAATGGAACTGATTTCACTGTAGAATCTAGTCATGGGGTCAAGAATTCAAAGACAGCAAAATTAGCTTTTAATTTTCTAGGATGAGTTTAATCTGTTCTGCAGAGAATACCCCCATTCAGTCTTGACTGACAAAGTGTGTGCACAAAGTGAATTAGTGGTAACACCGATTGAAACCCACCACTGGTTCCCTTCTCTATCAATCTTAGCCACTAAAAATCAAAGGATGTCCTACCTGTTGAGCTACCTCCAACATTCTGTTCATTACTGTAATTTAGCTAAAATGAAAGAAAACTTGGGAATGACCATAGAAATGGATAGGTTTGGATACATCCAGACCTGCAGATTTGTGCCCATTGGTAGCCACACAAATGGGTGATGTAATTTATCCCACATGTTGGTTTCTATTCTAATTCCTAATTTTGTTTGTGTGTAGAGCACATGAAGAATTTTATATCTTCTAAAAGGCAATCTGAGCAAAGATCTTCTGCTCTGTAGCGTGTGTGTGTGTGTGTGTGTGTGTGTGTGTGTGTGTGTGTATTCCAAGGATGTCATTGCACACAGTTAGGGAAAAATGCCAAGGTGTCATGTTGTTGCATTCTTAAAAGGAGAAAAGAATAGATTGCCTGCATTTCATTCAGCTCTCCAGAAGAGGAGGATGTTGACTGAGTGCTTTGCAAATAGTGCATTTCTGGCTTTGCTTGTCTTTTTAAAAAGCTGCCACAAATCACACTTTGTGCTCCAGGACTTGGAAAAATAATAATAAAAAAACATTGAATGAAGAAAAAATTGTTTGAAAATACAAACAATTTGAATTTAAGAATTATTAGCCTTTAGCAGTACAGCACATACATACAACTTTCCCCAACTTCACATCATCCAGATATCTTGCCACTGCAGTGAGCATAATTTTTCCTTGACATAATAGAAGATAGGAAACTGCAGTTCTCAACATTTGGGGAGCATAAGATTGTGAAGGGCTGGAATATATGTAACACTTAGGACTGTCATTGTTAGTTAACAGGAATGGGAAACAGCTGTCTCTGACCCTTGATTTAGATGTCAGAGAACTGTTGCATATCAACAGACAGGCACTAGTCAAGAGTGACCAATAGAATGACTCCAAAAACAGTAGCTTCATCTAGTCCATATCATATTGGAAAGGACTGGAGAAGAAAGTGATACTTGACCTCAGTTTATAAACATTCCAATAAAAATGAACAAGATAAAAATTTTACCTCTGTCCTAACCTTGTGTATTACAAGAGGTTGAATACTACATGGATGTGCCTTACTTTGGAGGCTTTTTTGAGAAACAAATGTTCATGATAGATAAGTTAGTTTTGCATTATTGTTCTGTTACTTCTTCTTTACCTTCCCCTCCCCCCCAATATAGGCCTAAGCGATCCCTTCATCCAACTCACTCTGGAGCCACGTCATGAGTTCCCTGAGATTGCAGTACGGACAACTGAGTGCATAAAGAACAATCTCCATCCTCTGTTTGATGAAGCCTTTGAATTGTATGTATGAAGAGCCACTCCTCTTTCCTGTCCTATAGTCATCTTCCAAGATTACACAGTTATCATACTTAGAGCATGAGTTTAATATGTCCCTCATCTTCCTTTGGTTGACATGTTGGAGGTATCACTGCTGTACTCTGAGAAAACTGCCTATGAGGTTGAGCTCTGTTCCCTATTGGGGTGGAGGTGGTGGTAATATATTAAGTTGTCCTATTTCTATTTGAAGACCCGAGGTATCATGACTTCATCACTGCCATATTGGTTTTCCCTACAGTTTGGTTCCTCCAGAAAAATGTCAGCAAGACGGAGCATGTCTGCTGCTTACAGTGTTTGACTATGACACTTTGGGAGCAAATGACCTGGAAGGAGAAGCTTTCCTCCCACTCTGCAGGGTCTTGGGGCTGAATGAGCCTGAAGAGTCAATCAACCCATCCAGAGTACCACAGATCCGCTTATCTTTAACTCATCCAGGAACTGCTGGTAACCACCTCTCTCATCCTTCATGCTATCCTCTGGAATGAAAACATTCTGGTTAGGAATCCATCTCAAACAGGATCAAAGAACAATTTTATTTATTCTGTTGCACAAACCAGGATGTTAATAGGTCAGAATATTCATTACGTTATTTATGTTTTGCTACAGGAGGTAGAAGAGGCCATGAAGTGTTTATAGTTATAGCATGCTAAATTGAGGAATTAATCCATTAGTCATTCTAATCTAGCTGGTGGCTCTTCTACTTTTATCAGACAGTGGTATAGATTTGCATGAAATATCTTTTGTTTTGAAACTTCCATAAGAAATATGGAAGTAAATATGAAATAAGAAAGTAAATGCCCTTCTAGAATTTTATATGGGAGGCTACATTTTAAACATTATAAAAATGTAGAGGAATAGCAATTGGAAATGTACACATTATCAAAAAATAGGAAATATCAGATGAATTTCCTGCCCACAAATATCTTACCACTTCTCCCAAGTAATTGTGAAAGTAAAGAAGAAACTGGCTGTAATATTTTAATACAATTCTGGGATTGTTTTAATACCACTAAATACTGAAATATTAAAATAAGAATGAAAACTTTAATCACCAACTATCCTAATATATAATGACATAGCATCAAGAGCCACACACATTTTGTACACTATGAATAATCTGTTGCAATAATGAGATGAAACCTTAGGCAAGATTAGCCTCTGTCATTAAAGAAGGCAGAGTTAAGAAAATTCTATTGGCTTGTTTTTAATCTGTTTTACTGAAAATAGACTATTTGCTCTATTAGGATCTTGTTCTTGTTCCATCCACAGGAGAAATTACATGCAATTCTCTTTTCATTAGTGGGTTAAAACTTGATTCAAGTTTTGCATTATTAAATGGAGAGTGGATATTTTCCAAAGATCTCACTAGATACCAAGTTTTAAATTCTTAGCACCATGGGCCTGGAAAGATAAGCTGATTACCTACTGCCTCAGCAATTGCAAAAACAGTTTTGCCTTCTTGAGCTGCTTCTTGAGCAGCAAATAAAGTGATTTCCCATTGACAGGGATCGAGATTTCATCTCACCCTGACTCCTCTGGCCATGCTGTGTAAGTCTTGTGCCCACCTCCTACTTCCCCTCAATTGCTTTAGGGGGTCAGTTTTGCTGTTCTTTCTATATGATGAACATATCTCCTCGTGTTGGCTGGGCAGTGAAGAAGTGCTGAACAGAGTAATGTAAAGATGAAGCACATGACAAAGTGAAGTGAGGATTAAGGCTTGCACTGGCCTTTAGAGAAAGATAAACCCGGGGCATTTTGCAAAAAAAGATTCCAAATTGCAGATTACTGTAGCTTTTTTCTTTCTTAGCTCTTTCATTCTTTTCCAAGTGACTGTTATAAATCCCAGTCTGTATCAGTGGTTGCTTTTGGATTTTCTTAAGGTTCATAGAAAAAAATAGAAATTTCCTGTGGTTCTTGACTCTATGCATTTTAAGTCCCTTGCACTCAAGACATTAGATTAGCAATTAAATCTCACTTTATCCACTCCTTTAAAAATGTGTGTTAAGATTCTCCCATGATGAAACAAAGATTAATTCAAGACTAAAGGGGATCAGAAGGAAGTATTTAAGGCTAAAGGAAGAAATTGAAACAACTTTCTTGCCTTGTTTGCTATATGTATTGTTCACTAATGACCATTATATTAATACACATTTTTCCACCAGTAAATATTTCTAGTTTTTATTTCTACAGAAGAATTCACCCCAAATTATACCTTTCAATTTTTGTAATGTTTTCACAACTGATATCCATGTAGCGGGGGTGAAATTCACTTACCTTCACTACCAGTTCACAAATGTGAGTATGCGCACCTCCTCCATGCATCTGCAGAGCCTTCTGTGCATGCGCAGAGGGTCAAAAACAGGACGTGATGAAGTCTGGGGGGTGGCCAGAGCCGCTTGCCCCTGGCGCTACCGGTTCACCCGACCCGGATAGAACTGGCTGAATTTCACCACTGCTATGTAGCATATATAACTAATCAAGGAGAGAAGCAACTTAAAACTAAGGAGAAATTTCCTGACAGTTAGAACAATTAATCAATGGAACTGCTTGCCTCCAGAAGTTGTGAATGCTCCAACACTGGAAGTTTTTAAGAAGAGGTTGGACAACCATTTGTCTGAAATGGCATAGGGTTTCCTGCCTGAGCAGGGGGGTGGACTAGAAGACCTCAATTTCCAACTCTGTTATTCTGTTCTGTTATATGCTTCCACAAGAAACCTAGCATCCCCACTCAAAACAAATTGCACGAAAGTTATATTACCTTAAAAGACTTTTCTATAGGAAGAAGGAAAAAAAATAGGCAAACAGATAGGAATGTACAGAACACAATACAAATTTCTAGTGAGTTATGCATAATAATGAAGGCCAAACTGAGCAATGTTGTCCTCTTGGGATTGCATGGAAGAAGCCAAGTCATTTTTGCACATAGAAGCATAGGGCTGGAAGAGACTTTGGAGGTCTCCTACTCCAACCCAAGGCAGGAAAACCTTATACCATGCCAGACAAATAGTTGTCCAATTTTTTCTTGAAAACCTCCAGCAATGGTATACCCACAATTCTGTGAGACAAGCATTGATTAATTGTTCTGACTGCCAGGAAATTTCTTAGTTGCAGGTTGGATCTTTCTCTGACAAGCTTCTGCACACTGCTTCTTGTCCTGCCTCAGGCACTTTGGCAAATAGACCCCCTTTTCCCCATGACAACCCTTCAAGTATTGGAAAGGGGCTATGATGTCATCCCTAAGCCTTCTCTTCATTAAGCAAGACATACCTAGTTCCCTTAGATGTTCATTGCAGTTTAGCCTCCAGAGCCTTTCTCATCTTTGTTGCTCTTCTCTGCGCTTTTTCTAAGGCCTCAGCATCTTTCTTTTTTTTCAATCATGGTATACTTTAAAAATTATGCAGTAAAAACCTTGCTCAGAAGCATCTAGACAGCTGCTCTGTTGACAGCTGGGTAATGAGCAATGGAACTTTTTTTGGCAGGAAAATGACTTTGTATTAAATTTCTGAGAAAAGTACAGTATGCTATAGCAGTACCACTATACAGTACCTCAGTGAACTGCAGATCATCTCTTCCCTCTTAGGCAATGACATCCTGAAGCTCCTGGGGACCCGCAAAGGAGACAAGGAAGCACAGGCCTTTGTGAAGCTACGCAAACAAAGAGCAAAGTATTCCAAGGAGCAGGCATGATGCAGTCAAGCAAAATGGGTGAAAGCACAGGTTGAACCAAGGTACCATGGAAGTTCTGCTGCCATGGCAACAGCTGATCATACGGGGAGAGTAGGAAGCCATGAGGCTCTTGTTATTCCTCCTGGTGGCTTTGATGCAACAAACCAGACACTGGAGGCTCTTTATCCGTGCAAACTGAAGCTGCCGGTTGTGTTTCGATGAACAATTGATCTATTTTCATCGAAGAGACAACTAGAAGGACCCATACCAACCACCCCACTCCCCACTCAATATTCTTTCTTTGCTGCAGGAGTCTGAAAAGAATGAAAAGAAGGGGAACGTCAGAAGCTACTGCAGGCTGTCATGAGCTGATCTATGCCCATCATTATGTGTGCAATGCACCTCTGCTGGGAAGAACCAGGCTGCTTGCGTAGTGAAGCTTGTGATGAGCCTCTTGTGGACCTTCTGCAGGAATTCTTTACTCTGTGCTCCAGATGGCGCGGGAAAGGGGCTCCCAAGGGAAAGGAAATAAACATTTTGGAGGAGGAAAAAATGGGTGTGTTTTCTAGCCTGCTACAGAGTCTGGGACTGCCTTCTGCTTAAGCAGCTTGATTTAAAAAAACAACCACCCTGAAAAGCTCCCAGGTCTCTTTATATCCAGGGCATCGTTTTCATAATTGCAAAGGCAGCTCAGCAAGGTCTGAAAAACCCTTGTGGTTGAAAGCAAGGGATGGATTAAAAATTATTGTACAATCCTCTCCTCTACCAACAGTACTGTTCTTGCTATAGCTATAACCTTATAGTTTTCTTAGGGGGAATCACTGGGGCCTGAGATGACATGGGTTACAAAAGCAGAATTTTGGAGGATGAGGGCAACAAAATGTCTTTGCTTCCACAGCCTGAAGGAAAAGTCATGCTGCTCTGAATTAGTCTCAGGTAAATAAATTCAGGAGCATGAAAGAAGACAAGTAACAATATTGCAGAAATACATTTCAGTTTTTCAAAGTTTTCCTGGGATCCATGTTGCCATGGCAATATTACAGCTTCATGTGCTCTTCCTTCTGAGAGGGCCCGTTTTCGTGTCCAAAATTAAACAAGGTTTCCATTAAAAAAAAAAGAAAATAACTAAATAGACTAAAGTTCTCAGCTGTTTTTCCCCCCCTCCCATCAGACTACAAAATGATTACATAAAACTAGGGCATGCTGTTTCACCATGTGAGAAAGGAATCTAGGCCTCAAGATTAAGGAAGAAGGGGGTGGGGAAGGGAGAGTTCAAAGCCTCATGATGGCTGCTTCGAGTATGTTGAAGCTGTCATACTTCAAAGGTTTTTCACAGGATTAGAAAACAGCATTGCATATTTGTAGCCTTAGGTCCAGTTCCCTTTATCCTCTCCACAAGAGTGTAAATATGGCTACTCAGACCTGAAATGCATTTAAGGGTATTTAAACATTCCTAGCCATAATTAGAGCCCATTTCTCACTAATAAGATTTAGGGAGGTTAAAATGTATTGCTCTAAACCACTTATCTGTGAAAGGCACTGGAGGCAGATTTGCTTCCAGAAAGACCTGCTGCCTAAATTGCTACAGATGCAACCCAAGCAGATGTTACTATTTTTCTGGGAATAAGCAAAGCCTAGCAGGCCTCTTCTGATTCAGAGGCGAGCAGAAGTGCGGAGAGCACAGCTGGGCCTCAGGGTTCATACCGCCTAAGAGTCAATTCCTTACTTGCTAAATCTGCTCCTCATAAATAAATATCTTTTCAAGCTAAGGTCACAGCTGTGCATTGCAGATGTGACTTCCATAACTCATATGCTGTGTGAAATGCTTACCTTTAGGTGGTCACCACCTCATGCTTACTTGTTGTAAATATAATTTGTTCCTGCTATTTCATATTTTTCCGCCAATGGTGGAAAAATATGAAATAGACACTGCGGAAAAATATGAAATAGACACTGATTGTACTAGTAGTACGATCACTAGTACAATCACTGTACGAAACTGATCATACTAGTAGTATTTTTGCATCTGTGCCAACTCTGTGACATCCTTACTGAAGTTCAATCAGCATCAATAGATCTAAAACAAAAGTGTTATCATACTAGGTGTTTTATTTACCATTTCTTTTTAAAATATAAGACAACATGTGCCCCATGGGATCATTGTTTCAGAGATTTCCTTATCTAAAAGAGAAACAGATGACCAAGGGTGGGCAAAAAAGCAGTGGGAGCAGTAGCAACTTCTGATTTCTGCCAGCTTTCCCATCGAGTCTCCTTGAGGAAATCTGGCAGAGAACACCAAAAATATTTAATTCCTTCCCTACCATAGCAGGCAGATGACTGTTGCTGGGTGGGGGAGGGAGGGAGGGATTGTGAGATTGGCTGGGAAACTCACAGAAGGTTGAAAATGAAGATCACACAACCACAGTAGCAAACAGTAGCATTGCAACAGCCAAAATTTCCCCAAATTTCATTCCTTAGGAGTCATGGGTTCCAGATTTTGGATGCATTCTTTAAGTAAGCCCATTTGGAGTATCTTGGTTCAAGAATTGCCCAAAATGCATTGTTTTGTCTAAAGATAGGCATTTTAGTAGGATATAGATGGATTCACTGGGTTTGCAACCCATTGCATTATCATCTTTAATGTGCCAAGAGACTTACCACTACTTACGATACGTGTATATGAAAAGTTAGGAATCTCCCTAGCCTCAAAGTAATTCAATTTATGCTTAACATGATTTCATTTTCAATTTACCTTGCATGGAGAAATCAATTTCAGGCCACTTTGATATAAACCACCATTCTGAATAATTTAGCGGCCTTTAAAACAATGATGCATTTCAGATAATTTAAGAATAAATTAAATTTCACTGCAGCCATTCAATCATCTGTCAAATATAATACTATACCTCTTACTGACTGAAAATGTTCTCAATATGTGTAACTGCTATGTCATCTTTAATCAATTACTGATTCCTAAGAAAGACATCCTTCTAATGCATGAATGCTTGGCTTATGCAGGAGTTTTTACAAGGAAAACCTGTCAAAAATATTTTGAAATGCCAATTGTTTGATGAAATAATGGGGAAAAAAATTCTAAAGAACAGAAACTTTCCTCAGGCAAAGAAATGATGCCAATAATATGGTTCCATCTATAGATTGACCTGCCATGACGTTAATTATTAATCCTAGCTGACTATTAGGCCTTCAAGCCTATCATTTGTTCTCTCTGCAGCAACTCCTTTTAAAAAATTAATGCTGCAAACATCCAGTGCAGGTGATTTTAGGAATGAACTATTTTAGCCAAAACAGCAGCAATTTCAACTTAGTTGTGGAAGGGGAGACCATGGGAGACATGGAAGATTTCCTTCTCCTCTGCCGTCCTCCATAAGAATTTGACAAAGTTTTGGGAAGACAAGGAATAAGAAGTTTGTTCCTCTTAACAGTTTGGATATCTTATTTTCACATCCACCTTGAACCAATGATTTTTTTTAAAAAAAAATGTCAGGTTGGATTTCTTTTCCTCAGCCACATAACCTCCAGATGTGTGGGGATTACAAGTTCCAGAAACTCCTGGAAACATAATCATGAGAGTCTGGTGTAGTGGTTAAGGTAGTAGGCTAGAAATCAGGAGACTGTGTTCTAGTACAGCCTTAGGCATTAAAATCAGCTGGGTGACTTTGAGACAGTACTTGCTCTCAGCTCAACCAGCTTCACAAGATTGTTGTTATGGGGAAAAGGAGGAAGGAATATTAGGCATGTTTGCCACCTTGAGTTACTTTTAGAGTAATAAAAGCAGAATAAATAAAAATCGAATAAATGAATGCTCCCTATCATTTGCAATGGCACTATGAAAAGGTTAGGGACCAAAAAGATCGATGTCCAGCTACTTAAGAAACGGAGTCAATACTGCCCTGCTTCTTTCACCTTGAGAATTTACTTTAAGAATTGCAACTGCTCAGTAGGAAATAAGCAGAGCTGTGATATTCTGACCTGCTGCAGTCCTAGCTTTAAGAATGTGAAACTATTATAGAAACAACTTGATAATTTCATACTAATTTTGTAGTGTCTTGTGGTATTTTTAATTAACCCTATCCTGTCTATGGAGATTCACAATCATTCAGGTCATGGTTGTCCCAAAGGTGCTTTTTCAAGAGGCAACTGGACTTACTTGTTTTTCTTTGAAGACATTTTGATTCTCAGCAAAATGAAGAAGCTTCTTGGATGACAAGCAAAACGTCTTCAAAGAAAAATAAAGTCCAGTTGCCTCTTGAAAAAGCAACATTGGGATAGCCCTATTCTGAGTTATCCATTTTACATTTATAATCTCCACAAACCCTATTCCATGAGCTATATTTACTAACAGAGTGAATGCCCCACTGTCCAATCAGCCACCAGCTATTCTTAGCCTTGTATGAAATGGGACCATACTCATCCAAAGATGACCTTAAATCTGAGTCATTACAGACAGAAGTATAAAGACAATCTGGACAAGTGCAAATACAAATATTATTAGGGGGTGTAGCTCAATCCAGAGAAAATTACTGTACTGTGCCTAATTTTACTGACTCTCAAGTTAATTATGATTATCATGCTGATATCAGTAAATCTCACTATGATTAAATTTATAATTGCTAAATTTCTATGATGGCGCCTTCAGTTTTAAATCCCGATCTTAAAATTAGCAGAATTATTTCTGCAACAATTGTCCAGCTTATATGAATAGAGATATTACAGTACAGTAATCTGTTTATTAAACAGGCCTGCCTTAAACAGGCCTGCCTTTGTTCAAAAGTAGCATGGCTAGGTGGCTCAATGGCTAAGATGCTGAGCTTGTCAGTCATAAAGGTCAGCAGTTTGGCAGTTTGAATCCCTAGTATAGGTCTCCTGCATGAGCAGGGGGTTGGACTAGATGATCTCCAAGTTCCCTTCCAACTCTGTTACTGCTAAGTGATGGGAAGATAGATGAGATACCAGACTGGAACAAAGAAGTGTGAAAAATTCCTGGTTAATATTGTTAGCAGTTTTTAGCACCATTATTTACAGTTGTATGTTGAAAAGCTGCTTGAGTAAACTTCCAGAAAGCCAGCATCTCCATTCACCATTCTGAGACCTTCAAACTAAGTCTTCAATAGCCTGCAATTGTCTCATCTTCAGGCATTATAGAGTTTCACTAGAGTCAACTAGTGCTCTTCTAGATGGGTCCATACTCTAATTTTTATGGCAGGGGAAAAAAACCCAAAGCCATTGCTGTTGGACCAACTTCAACTTTTTTTAAAAAAAAAATTCTATTGTTTTAAATTGGGTTTTAAGTCATGGGCCAAATTGGTTTAATTTCTTTTAACTGTTTTTAAGTTTTGTATTGCTGTGTTTTATTTGACAGCTGTTCACCACCCTGAGTCCTTCGGGAGAAGGGCGGTATATAAAGTTAATTAATTAATTAATAATAATAATAATAACAACAACCACCACCACCACCAAGACCTGCCTGAAGGCACAGAGCCACTACGGTGAAGCCCAAAACCAGCCCAATCCCCAATCCAAAGAAGCTCTAATGTCTCAAACGGCAAAACAAAAATGTGTGATTTGAGATTTTAGGCAGTTGAATGAAAGAAAATCAGCTCGCCTACTTTAGTACAGAATCTGCTGCACTTCAGGAACAGTACCAAAGTTATGACAGTGTGAAGAAAACAAAAGAAGTAGTCACTACAAAGCATCAAGGAGGAAGGCTTTCCTAGGTCTAGATCCCCCCCCCTCCGTGGACTCTTAGGAATGGGAATATTGGCAGTAACAACCATTTTTTTAGAATGAGAATTTAGGATTTGAGAAAAAGCCCAAGTCTCTTTTAATTTTGTCTTTATACCATAAACATATTTTTTTTAAAAAAACATCCTAAAATCCTATAATCTGTATTATACAGAATGGGGAATGAATTATAGAATACAATATTAACTCATTTTAGTATATGAATACAATATTAACTCATTTTACTGTACACTGTGTTCAGAATTCTCTAAGAGCCATATTAGGGTTTCCATAGTATCAAAAACTAAAAAGGTGACAGGTAGGTTTGACATACAACCCACAAAATACTCTTCAGGCATAAGCTCTGTCAAACTTTGCCATCCCTTACTATCTTTTTACTTTTCTGAAGCTTGAACAGAAAAAAACTGTTCTAGTGAGATACGTTATCAATAATATACAGGGAATTGTTCCTTACTTCCCTACCTTCTAAATATGAAGTAAATATTCTCTTAAAATCCAAGTGACACCACATGTACATACATTCTAATACAGACAAACATATGCACAAACAAAATGGCTACCTTTTTTTTCTTAGCAAAAAAATAAAAAAATTTATTGTCTTCTAGAAAATCCATCCTGCCTTTGGAAATTGTGACATAAGATTGCATTTTGTTTCAGCTCCACATGCAAATTCACTTTGCCAAGAAAGAGTGTCTAAAATTAGGTTTCTGGATAGCCAAACACACATATATACAGAGTACGAGAAAGAACAATAGCTGAAATCACAGTTCTGCATTACAGTCTATAATAATGTAATCAAACACATTGTACACACCATCTATTATTATCTTTTGGCTGACTTCTACACAGACTGGAATGGCTCTCCCTCCACCAGCCACCCTTCCCACCATGGAAAATCCAAGGAAAGAGACTGGTCAAGAAGTGCCATGATAAATACTGCAGTGTGTAGTTTTTCAGAATTTATATTGTATTATTTATGTTCTGTTTAAAACACTGGAAGCTACAAAGTGGGGAAGCCCCATAGAGATTTTTGATCCAAAGTCACCAGATTTGAGGAGCACTTCACTTATACTTCTCACCAGAAACATCTATGTTCTCATTGAATTACTTCAAAGGTTGATATATTGGGAGGAATGGGGGAGAATTAAAAATTATAATGAAGAGACTCCCTCACATACACTCGTTATAAAAAGAAGAAATGTATCTCCTATATTTAGGAAATAGTTGCAAGGCTTCCATGTGGAGTCTTTGTTCTGTTCTGTCTTTATGGCTGAACTGTGATTTAAAAAAACAAGGTGACCCACATTAGCATTGAGTTTGTGCATTTCTCTTCTTTTGAGTTTTGACTAATTATATTTTTGTATTATGTCTGAACACAAATCTGCAGTTAACGTTAGTGAAAAAAACTAGTTTCTCTTCTCAAGCTATGTTTTAATGATGGTTTGTTTCCATTAATCACAATTAACACTAAAGGCAGTTGTAGACGTTCAAACAGCACAGCAAGCTGTGAGGGTTTCAAATGGATGTAAATGAATTCAACTTCCTTTTCATACTTGCACTGGAGTGGAGAGGGTAAGCATAGGCAAGGGGCCACGATCTCTTCTATTGGTGCCCTGCAGATGTGGAGCAATGCTTGAATGAAAGGTACAATCCCTCACCTTCACGAAACCATTCATCTTAAAAGGAAGGAACATATGTGGGCACTTAGAAGCTTCCGTATTAATTCTTCAATTAATCAACTATCCTATACCTCATATATAGATTTAGATGTCCTATCTGAATAATGTGGATTTTGCAAATACAATATTCATTTTTCTCATATTTAGAGCAAGACTAAAACGTCTAGTTTGGATTAATGAATAGTGTTAATAGCCGGACCTCCAACTCCTTTGGACAGTGGAAATACATTACATTTTTCTAGTTAGGACTTTGCTCAAAACCCAGACCTGGGAGACGAGAGGCTTTATGCTCAACTGTGTGGGGAATTCCATAATCCAAACACAATTCCTTCGGCATTTTATTAGGGATGATTTAGTCACGAACCCAATTTTTGACAGGCAGAAGCTATAGAATCTGTTGGTTTAAAAAAGAGGAACTGCGCAGATCCTCTAATGGACAATTGCTGGCAGGATAGAGCAGAATTGCTCTCAATCACCCCAGTAAACAAAACTGCCTATACAGAAATTTAATACAGAATTAAATCTTTAAAAAACAGAGAAGCCATTTTTGTTTTTCCACTTGATAACTAATAAAACATTCACATTTCAGGTATTTCATTTTCAATATTAAAATTCATAGAAATCTAGCAATTTTTTTAAAAAAAGTGCTTTTTAAAAGAGTGGGATAGAGATAAACTTGTCCTTCTGATTCCCGGGTTTAGATAAAACCAATCTACTGTTATAATCTCTTGCCCAAGTATAATACTGATATCAATGAGGCAGGTGAAGGGGACATAATTGGATAAGAATCTGTTACGCTATTTATAAGAATGGGGGAATTTTTAAATTTTCTTATATTCTTTGGTCCTTCAAAATAAGACAGACAGAGTAGGTTGTGGCATGCATGTAAATACACACACAATTTTTTTTTCACATTCCACCAGCAATTTGCCAATGGAGTTGGGGATAGGAATTGGGTAATCAACAATATTGTACAGAGTTGTCAGTTCTTGGAAAAAGATTTCTTTAAAAAAAAATCTAAATTTAAGTGACACCAAGTGTATTGGTGACACACTTCCTAAAGAATTCTGCTGAATTTAATAAAGCTATGGCAATTCAGGATATATCAGATCATCCCACAAAGTCAACAATTCACTATGGACAATCACATAGAAAGGCAGAGGAAGCAATAAAACACAATGTTTACAAAATTAAGTGTTACAAATCAGTCACCACCAGAGGATCTGCAAATGGCTGCAATTCTGTATAAACACTATAGACCCGATTCAAAGATTTTATTTCCTATTATTTTTAAATTAGTTACCAAAATAGTTTAGTACATTTCCAGCAGAGTATTATTCCCCATAATTTAAATGTATTGTATCTGTATGTATTTTTTTAAAAAAATGTTCACATATTTTAAACAAACAAGCTTTCTTTAAGACTGAAGCATGTTTCCTGACCACGGAGACCAGGGATGCCTCATGGCACAGACATTCAAAGGCTATAACCAAAAACAACACAGCTACAAGAGTCAGCCAGCAGTGTCTCTCCATACATAAAAAAGCCAATTAAGTGTTTTTTTTAAAAAAATGAAGAAAACAACAGATACTAGTACAACATACACATTGAAAAAGCAGTTTTATCAAACATAAAAGTTAATTAAAAAAAACCTAACCAGAGCTGCACTTTGAGATTATCTGGGAATGCATATTTAACCCCCCAAATATAGAAGGGCGGAATTATGGAAGCAAATCTAATGATGTACTTGAATTACATATGGAAAAACTATCTTGATGGTGAATGGCTGGATCCCTCTTATGAAGACAAGAGTTTCCAGTGCTTTTTTCAGGTTAGGGAAAAGTGGGTCAACTACTGCAAACAAAGCAAGGACCGGTGAGCAAGGGAGTGAGATTAAATTCTAAATATTACACTTTTACACATTAAACAACTCCCAGTGCAAAGTGGCAGATTAGAGTCCTTCTAGACTGGACTGTTGCTTTTCATCGTCTGGAAGCTGTTGCGCTTTTCTGAATAAGAACAAACTGCAGTGAGAGCTCTATCACTCAGGGACAGTAGGACAACACATTCACTGGATACAAATTTTAAAACAGAAATATTCCAAACCATAAATTTCAATGAAAGTCAGTTGGATTTAGGCCCCAATATCATTTTTTTAGAACTTAACACACATAATCGAACTATCAACATAATCAGTGAGTTGACACTCCTTTGTAAAACACTCTGGGGAGAGTGCACATGGATTCTCAAAGGAAGTGATTCTGATGCTGCAATCTGAAGCATATTCCAGCGAGTTCAGTTGGGCTAAATTCTTTGTAAACATGCTTAGAATTACTCCACATGTTGTTGTTATTTTAACTGATTTTTAATACGATCTGCTTAGAGCCTGGACATTTAACTCATGCTGGCCCACAAAAGCATGAGAAATAAATGGCTACTCCTGCAAACCCAGCTGATTGTTGCCTGGGACTCAAGTTACTCAAGACAGTTAGTTACTGTCCATCTGTTTTAAACAACAAGCCAAACTTATGTATTCCTCTGGACCGGATGTGCTGCATCCAGAAAGTGGATAATAAGAATGGTCATTTCAGTCCAAGACAAAAGATTGCCTGTATTGTCTGATTTATGTATTTGTCTAGTAAGTCCACAACAAGGAACATGCTTAGAGATTCAGACATTTTAGTCATTTGGGGATGATATACACTATCTTCATTGGAGTTGTCTGCTGGCAGAAAGGGAATTTGTACTTACCAAGGGAGTTAATGGTGATGCTAAACTAAGGATTAAGTTTGGAGATACTTTGTGAAAAAAAGCAGAGCAGTAGGAAGGAAAACATTTCTCACTGGCGGTATAAATGCCAAAATAGAAGTACAGGAGAGTAAGACCCATCTCCTCTCCACTCTAGAATCATTCTTTGGATTCTCCAAACACAGGGTGTGTATCCTGTGCAGGCTCAAAAAATATTCCCATCCCCAAGAGAATGGTCACAAGAAGGTGACTAGTGAAACGTGGGATTAACGTAATTGATCCCCGAAGAACACCTAATGTAGATGCTCAAGGAAAGCTTAAAAATTTCAAGGAAATGAGAAAATTTCCTAGTAATAAGGAAAAGGAATGTATTTTGGAACTGAAGCAGTGTGGTTTCTGAGCATAACTTTCCCTTCTCTTTCTCTTACATGTGGTGAAATGTGGCCCTTGTGGTATTCATGATAAATCTATCACAAGAACTTAAAGTGGATTAAGAGCTTTAATTCCTAAACAGCTAACTAATCGCAAAGGAGGACATTGTGACATCTTACATTCTTCATCAATTTTCATCCTGCACTGTTGCATTCACTACTTCTAGCTATTTATGTTCAGTGTGAAACATTTTGAGAACTTGCATCCAGCGACCAAACACATACAAGGGCTTCTAAATGTTTGCAAAACTGTCTTTTTTCTGTGGTTTTTTACCATAATCTCTGTATTTTTGCAGAAATTACTAGTTTAGGGAATCCAAGTTTCGTTCACTTTGCAACTCTAACAAAAGTCATCAGCTATGTAAACCTTATCAGATGCTTTCTAATATTAAATATGGATAAAGATAGGAAAAGAAACCTCGTTGCCTTATGACAGGCAGATAAAAATATAGCAAGTAACTATCTTCTCTTATGACATTCTGCCCATGTTTGTGTTGGTGACAACTTACCCTAAGTTAACAGTATGAAGTGCTGCGCAGTTCAGGAAAGGTGATTTTGTGCTGCAAATCTGCATCTTCCCCATTTCTGAATGCGCAAAGGGCCATCCTTCTCTAAACTATAGAATAGAGTTTGCTTTCAACTACAACACTTGTAACAGCACCATTCATAGATAAGAATGATAAAGGAAATGTGTTGATTTGTTTCTTCCTACTGGCAAGAAATACCAAGTATTCAATACTAAACAACTTCGATAACTGAGCTAAGCACAGCCCACTATGTATTGCAATCTGTAATCAGGTTTTTTAAAAACCAGAATGCTCAATTTCTGCAGGGAGGCAAAAGCTAGAAAATTTAATGGATTGTGTTTGGTGAGTTATAAAATCTCTTAGACCGAAAAGACCCAAGGTGGCTCCATTATCAAAGCCTGATTCTGAAGCTCTTCTCCACTTCCATGATAATGCAGATTACAAATTTGAACTTTTCTCTTTACAAGGTCCCACTCAAAAGTGCTACTGAAGTTTCTCAAAGTCTTACTGCAGAGTAATGCTGATGAAAAAAAGTATGTTAACATTGGCCTCATCTCTAGTGTGTGTTTGTGTTTTTATTCCTTGGACAGAATTAGTATGCAAAATGACTCTCAAAAAAGGAACTTCTGGTTTTCCAAGAGACAAGTCAAGAAACTTTCACAATACTGGAGGCCACAAGAATGCTGAATAATTGAGGCTCATAAGCAGGGACTACTGACCGGCACGGGTAAGATTATTATGGCTGCAAAAAGCCTGTGAAAGAAATGTTTCAGAAAGCACACAGCATGAAGAAAGCATCGCTCTTCCAATTGTTAAAGCAAATTAATCTTTTGTAAGATTTATCCAGCAGCTTTGAAAGCCATTCCTGGAGTGAGCATTGCAAAAGGTACAGCTGCTTTAGCAATTCTAAGAAAGATGTCTTGCCTTTTTGTGCGTTGCAAAAAGAGTTGCTTCAAAGGCTTTGCACACCTGTAATGGTTGTGATACAAATAAAAATACTAAATACTATAGTATGAAAGAAGGAAATGAATCGAAAATTTATTTCTATCTTTTCTCTTCCCCCAAAGCCCAATCCCTAGCTTGGAAATCACTTGCAAACTCTCTTCATCCTCCCTCTAAATATCTCTCCAGAAAAAGCTAAAAAAAGATTATTTCCTAAATAAAAAAGGGAGGGAGGAGAAATAGATTTTGCAAATGGCCCTTTGATCTATATTAAAAAACTGCTCTAAAAGTCCCTAATGTGTTAGAATTAATTGGGACTGCATGGGTGGGGAGCAGGGATCCTTTAAATGGGAGATGCAAAGTATTTAAAAAGTGCTCTGCAACTAATATTTTGTTTTTATGTGTGTGTGTGTGCATACGTACATATATACACACACATTCACACACAGATATATATAGACATATATATATATCTGAAAAAGTTTAAAAATTCTATGTGATATGCTAAACAAATGTCCTAGTACAGTCACGACTGGAGAGCATGTGGCCTGTTGGGATGGCAGATGGGACATTCACCCTCCTCGGCACATGTTTCACACAGCACAGTGTGTTGGCACGGTAGTACCACCCGGTTCTCTTCCTGGCACTTGAGGCATTTCACCGACTGCATCTGAAACACTGCCTGAAAAGAGAAGAAGTGGGATGGGAGAAAGGAGAAGCAAAGGGGGATTGTTAGTAAAACAGAATGGCCCTTAAGGACAACTACGTTCAAAAAGCAACTACTGAAGGAGCCAGAGAGAGTCCAAGGGGCTGGGGGAGGGGCACTCAAAAGAGAAGGACATTGCATTTTCCAGTTTTCTATGTAGCAATCCAGTCTTGTATTCCTCTAACTGGGGTAGGTAACCTTCTTCTTCTTCTCTATCCTCTTTCCGAAATTCATTTTGCAGCTCAGCAGAGCTGTCAAATAATGGACTCCCTTGATATACTAACCCCTTGATCCAGGAAACTATTAGATGAAAAATGGCCTGGTCTGCAACCATAAAGAATATGAGGGGTGGGCAATCCAATGCCTGCATCCAACTCTGGTACTCCCTCAAAACCCGTGAAATATGGTAACAATTGCTGAGTTTGGATGATGCAGTTTTTGCTTGATTTGGAGAGCTTTCTGCTGCCTAAGTGAAAATGGGAGTATAAACACCCTTCTCCCCCACAAGGTTAAAAGTCACCAGGGAAAGCCACCAGCAGCTTTGGAGTCTGAGTTATGACTCCATGATGTAGAATAGGTTACTAACTACTGCCAAGCATAAAAGCAGATTGGCAGACTCTTTTTATTCAACAGACGACTGAATTTATCCTCAACCTCCTCAACTCCAAACAAAGAAAATGTATACTGTAGACTATTTAAAGTTCGGGGTGAAAGAGGTCCATAATTTTCCTACAGCACTAATATAATAGAAGAACTGGAGACAGAAATTTTTCTGTAAAGATAGTATTTTTTAAAAACTATTGACCAATTTCCCTTTTCCTTGCCTTTAGTCTCTTAAAATAATGGCAGAGAAACCAAATAATGCATTGAGATTTTAATCATTGCAGGTACTCCTTGACTTATGACCATAATTGAACCTGGAATTAGTTTTAAGTTGTTGCAGTTTTAAGTCGAGGTGTCATGGGATTCTTCTTTTTACAAAGGTTGTGAACACTGTGGTTGTTAAGCAAACACAGTCGTTATTAAATGAACATGATGACTGTTAAGTGAATCCATTTTCTCCAATAGTGAGTTTTTGCTGGCACCAAGAAGTTGGAAACCAAGCAAAATGATGCAAATCATGGTGATATGACAGTCGAATGCTGGAAATGGCATCAAGGTGAGCCAGTTACCAAGTGCCCGAAGTACAATCATGTTGTAACTCCAAAAACGTGTTAGAAGTAGTTTACAGGATGTCTATCATAAGTTTGAACAGTAGTTAAATAACCAGTCATACATTGAGGACTACCTGTACTTGAGCCTGTTTTCAAGGTAAAATTGGGTAACCTTTAGCATGAATTACAGCCTTACAACGTCTTCCCATGGAGTGAACCAAGTCTTTTAGTTCTGCA
>JANHZT010006052.1:22018-40049 GCA_032468215.1 Stegonotus admiraltiensis | reverse complement strand
GCCTGAAGAACCCCCCCTCCCCCAATTCCCTCTTCTGCTTAGAAGAGCTGCATCTTGATGGAAAAATCTTCTGCTATTCCTTCCAGAAAAATAGGACCCAAAACTTAAACTTCATTGTTCATTTAATTGATTAAAAAATCATGAGTTAAATGCAATGTAAAGCTTCCATACCTCCACTTCAAACTCACCTTATCAACTCTTTCTAAATTGGCACGCAACTGTTTTTGGAGATTATAGAGTGTGGACAAGGAGAGATTCTCTAAATCAGAGAATGAGCGCAGGAACTGGGGGTCTTGGCCAGTATGGATCCGCTCGATTTCTTCCTGGAGTTTCTTGACTTGCAGTTCCAAGGTCTCTCTCTGCTCCCGGGCTAACTCACATTCTAGGGTTGCTGTACTTGCACGATCATTAGCTTCCTCCGCTTCTTTTTTCCATGCATCACAGGCCTGTGTATCCAAAGTAAAGTAATATTAGTAGCTTCTCTTAATCGTTTCATACGACGAAAAACAGCTGTTTCTAGCCATTTGCAATTTGGGGGACAGACTTCTTCTATCTTTCGATGACACATCATATACCTAGCCTTTCTGAAATATCCTTTCAAATGCCTTGTATGCGAATCAGTTTTCCTATCTGTACGAATTCCTGCAAAGCAAACCCATTCAAACATGAACACAATCAGAGAAATGCAGGGTGTGTTTCTAAGAAAATCTGCTGAGCAAAATATCAACAAGAGAAGCAGATGCGCATTAAAGTCTACTTTTTCTCTTATAAGTGTAGATGCATGAATTGGTTTAAGAGTAGCACACTGCCCCCACCGTTTGGCCAGCACTTCAAACCACTTTTAGAATACTGTATTTTTTGGACTATAAAAAGCTCCAGACTATAAGACACACCTAGCTTTTGGGGAGGAAAACAAAAAACAAAAAAATCTGCCTCTGCCTCCCAGCGATTTGCCTCTTTGCAAACAGCAAACAGCCAGGTCAACTTCAGCGCAGCCTGATTTAGCATGAGCAGCTGATTGGCGGTTGGTTCGGCCTCCTGGAATACCGACGATCAGCTGTTCCAGGCTGTGGGTATTGCTGCTGTCACCGCTGCCTATCGCTGCCTCCACGCGCCCCATTTTCAACCTCCGCGCATCTCATTTTCAGCCTGTTCCAGGTGGTGATTGCCATGCTGAAGCTGACTAGGCTGTTTGCTGCAAGGAGGCAAATTGCTGGGAAGCAGAAGCCAAAGGGTTGGGCCCAGCAGGGCTTCAGCAACATTAGCTCTATAAGACACACAGACATTTCCACCCACTTTTTTGGGGGGAGAGTGCATCTTATAGTCCGAAAAATACTGTAAGTACTCCATTTGCTTCTGCTTATTGGGGGAGGGGGTGTAGAGTAATTGCTGAGAGGCGACCGGCATACTTTTGTGGACATGCACCTTCTCAGTCTGTGGACCAAAAGGGACCCCAAGATTTCCTAAGAGAGCCGCCTACACTTTAATATAGCTTTTATGCTGAACAGAAGAGAACAGCAGCAGACAGGCAGCAATTTCTCCAGTCAGTTCAGGGATCGATCTGGTATGAAGAATCCGTGAGATTCTTCCCCAGCCTAGCAAGAACCAAGGAGTACTTTCATAGTACATCATCTGGTATTTCAGAGAAAGTGTAATCTCATTCAGTTTTGAGATAGATCCTTTTCTGAATCGATGTAATGTTCAACTGTTACCTTTTAGTTGGGCAACCCAAAACAATAAATTAAAGGCACCTCGGTCCAAAATTGCAGTTGATTACTTCCAGCAGTTAGTTTGTGTCAATGGGTAGCCCTCAATTTATGACCATCATTGGGGCCAGAAATTTCATCACTATATGATCGTTAAGCAAGTCATCACATGACTAGACCCAATACTACAACCTTTTTTACTGTCTTTGTTAAGAAATCATCTGATCATTAAGTGAATCATGCTGTTGTTAAATGAATCTGGCTTCCCCTACTGATTTGGTTGTTGGAAGCTGGCTGAGAAGGTCACAAATCACTATCATGAGACCACATGATACTGATTTGTGAATGTGAATCAGTTATCAAGTGTCCAAATTCTGATTATGTGAAGGTAGTGGTGGTGATAGTGGCAACTTTGAGAATGGGCCGTAAGTCACTTTTTTCAGGGCCATCTTAACTCTGAACCATCATTAAACAAATGGTTGTAAGTTGAGGACTACCGGGTATGTCTAGATATCTATATCTCACTTAAGGAAATGGACAGATTTCTGTGACACTAAATTGTAGCCACCTTATAATACCTTCTGGATATAATCTAACAACAGGATTGGAAGAACCACAACATCATAAGACTTTGGGGATGCAACTCCACTAGGCTGCAACTATGGATGACAATTCCAAGAGAACTAAAAGTGCTGCACTCTCTGCATCTGGTCCCCAAAAAAGTTATCTACCAAAATTGACAAAGCAGCCTTAGTCACATCACTTATCTAAAAGCCAAATTACTTCAAATAATCAATATTAGTCGATGTTTCTACAGGAGTTGCAACCTGATACCTTCTTATTCCCCGAAGTCACAGGTGTCAAACTCATAGCGTCAAGTTGCCGTCACGTGATGTTTTGCGATGTTTTTTCTCTTTGAGGAGCTGGGGTGGGCATGGCCTGCACGCATCCAGCCCATGGGTCACCAGTTTGACACCCCTGCCTTAGGTCAAGAATAGTATTGTAAGTGGCTGCACTACTGCTGCATCAGTGAGATGGGCAGCATAAAAAATTAACAAATAAAAATAAATAGCATATTGGAGACTGTGAAGGAAAAGAGAATATCATTTTAGAGGTGAAGCACAATTTAAGATGCATGAAACCTTAGGTAGATGAGTCCAAATTCAAATTAGAAAAGCTAATACTCTTGAACAGGTATTCCCAACCCCTGGGCTGCAGTCCATAACTGGGCCTTGAGCCATTCGGAACCGGGCCGCAGAAGTGGCAGGTAAGCGTGCGCAGTGCATACATCCCCACTTGTGCGAGCAGCAGGTAAGCATATGCATGCATGTTCCATTTGCACGAGCAGCAAGCGCGTGTGCCTGATGCTGACACAGAACCATCCTTTCTCTCCCACTTGCCGGTCTGCAAAGCCAGAAAAGTTGGGGAACTCTGTCATAGAGGAACTCAAGAATGTTTGGGCTGAGCATCACAACTTGAAGCCTACTCCTCTGCATACCTAAGATATCAGGGGGGTTTTTTTGTCCATTAGTAAAAAGATCTGTGGGGAGTTTATATTACAAATCAATTATGCCAGCTGAGCTTCTGTCTACTCTCTTAGATCTCAAATTACTCATTACTCTAGGGCTACCAATAATGCTTTAGGAAACCAACCAACCACACACACACACACACCCTGCCAACCACACTACCTGTTTGGCTTGTTTCCAAGAATCTTCCCACTGTTTTATCGTGCTGTTAGCGTCGTCTAATTCTTGCCGCAACCTGGCCAGTTCAGCAGCACCTGGACCTGACAGAAATGCAGGTGAAGTACTGGGTGAAAAACTTCCTGAAGCAAAATGCTCCCATATGCTGCTGTTCATTCCATTTAAACCTGTTTCACGTGGAGACAAGAAAAGCATGTTATTTCACATTTCTTTTTCTTGTCCCAAACTATTTTTTTGAGAACTTAGAATAAAATGCTGCCATTTTTTAACGGGCATTACTGCATCTGAAAACCGTTTGGGAGGGATATGTATATACGTGCACTATCAGTCTGCCACTTCAGCTTTAGCAAAAAGAGTGGCAGCTGACCATCTTGTGCCAACGATGCCCAGAAGCAGTTTCGTAGTACACTTAATCCACAAATGCAGTGTAGATAGATACAGGATGAATTTACCTAGTGCAGATTCACACAGAGCACATGAGGAACGAATATACCATAAACTCTCGGTAAAGGCTTAGGCTTCAGGGAACAGCAATCAGCGCACAGATGCTTAAGAACAAAATGAAACAGTCACCCATTATTTCATACTTTGTTAATATCTTTAGGACCACATTTGATGCCATATTAAGTTAGATAGCTTTAGAATTCTGGCATGATCGAACCCTGCCCTGCTGTCTTTTGCCTAGCCACTCCTGATTGGCTACTCTTGCAAGTGGGAACAGTTAAAGAAACCCACTGAGATCCAGCCATTAAATGACAATTGAAAATTCTGACTTGTTTAGCTTTAAGGAAGCCAGAATCATAATATACAGCAAACTATGGTTGATAACTGTCTTATTAGGAAAGAAATAAAGAGATGTCAGTTCACACATTAAGGAAATGAGAGATGGAGGAATTGGAGTTTGTTTAGCTGTTCCTATGGGCAGAAGCCAAGTTAAAGTAGCATACAGCTAATTCATGATGCTGCCAGAAGTCTAAAAACCTGGATCTGAATATATGTTGGCACTTATTCAATTTTTCTCTACCCATTTAATTTTGAAAATACACACAACACTCTCTTCTTAGTATTATATCCGCTATATTACAGTATCTTCCTTTTCATTTCAAATACACAATTATTAACAGACCAAAGTTCCATCTGGACATTTTGTGGAAAAATTATAGTAAGAGTATATTAAACTACAGTAATTTTATTTCTCTTTTGTTGTTAATCTGCATCAATCAATTTACAATAATGTAGAGAGTGCCCTCAACTAGATCCTCAAATGTTAATTTGAGAAATCTTTTCATCAAAACAGACCAATGTATCTTTAGATAAGGCACTGGAATAAGGCACAGAATCTGATATTAAGGGGGGGAAATATACCACCCTCTATATTTTATACTATTTAAAGTGTGACTGTAAAAATCCAGTATCACACAGGGATACTTCTAAGAGAAAAAGGACTGGCTAATTTGCTCTGCTGAGAGAATATTTGGATGGTAAAATTGGTTCATTCTTGAAAATGATACAAAGTAGGCTTCAGGATCTACTCCATTTAAGTCACAGCATACAACCATTCCACATCTGGTGGAGATAAACAAATTCTCTTCCGCTTTCTGCCAGAGATCATGCAGAAAAACCGGAGTGAAGTGTTTAGTTTTAGAATATAAGTGTGATCCAGCGTGAACAAAGAGAAGAAAGAAAAACAAAGGTGACTATGTCCTCTAATAACGATAGATCTATTTCTTACTAAACATTTGCTCAGATAAGGAAAGATGCTGTAAATCAAATGAGTTTTTGTAGGTATCTCTCTGCTCTAGGCATCATATGAAAATGGTTAGTTTGCTGTTCAGCAGCAGTTCTTAAACTACACTATAAAAAGCATGGCTATAATCTTGAAATAAATTGGCCACAAGAGAATTGCCAAATCGAAGGCACACAGTATTGCAAAAGAACTCAAAGCATAAAGAAATATGCTTATAACAAAATTTATTTCTTAAAATTCTACATATTTTAGGTCATTCATCATGTTGATTTGCTATCATGTTACTGCTGACACTGTTTTTTTGTAAGCATGAAAGCTGTTTATGTTTTGGCAGGAACAAAAATTCTAGAGCTAAATTACTTGTTGAAGATAATCTTTCCCTCTGTCCATTAGCCTTATGCAGCCCCTTATGTGAGATGCCTTTTATAGTGCAAGCCTTACATGTCAGCTTAGAAATCAGTTCCACTCTAATTAAATTAGGACCTACCTCCAGGTCAGAGTGTACACAACTGCAATAAGAATAGCTTAAATGCTCATTGTTGGAGATCCCTGTATGTATATGATAACGGATGATGCAAACCGAGCACAGATATATGAGATATACTGTATATATGTGCGCTCCTTTCAGAGAAAAGAGTTTTTCTGAACTGGATATAATCACCTTATAGCAAAATCATTGCTGTTGTATTACTGTATAAGAAATCCTGGGAAATGAATGTTTGAGTATTGATTTCAGTTCAATACATTTGTTTAGGACCTTCGATCATATCCTATATTTTCTGTCCTTTCTTAAACCATGGGGTGCATCAGTCCATTCTGCAATCACCTCTTATAATCTGCCTGATCTGCCATTCCTACTTATTAAAGTGTGTAAATTGCACAGTGCTGAAAATCAAAAGTGTTGCAATATATGGAACATGAGTTCGTTCAAAGTAAATGATCACAGATGTGACAGACATGTATGACTGAACATGTAAAAACATGACTTGATTTTAAGATCTCTTGACCTCACCTTTGAAACAACATTCCTGCCTTATTCTTCTATCAATCAATCAATCAATCAATCATTCCTCTATCAATTCTTAATTTTTAGTCAATTCTTAAACTTCTAATTCATATATCTTACCTATTGCGGAATAAAAATCAGTTATGCTATACAAACGTAGAGGACATTAGGTAAATATTGGTTTGCGAATGTAAAACATTAGCCTAATTTAGTAAACTGAAACCAATAAACTATCCACAACTCCTTGTGTTTTCAATGAATGTGTTTCACAGCATGACTACATTGGAGTCTGATTGGTTACATATAATTAAAAAGATATAGTTTCTATCAAATCAAACTCAGTTCCTGGTGATTATATGGAAATGTCTGCGTTGTCTCCTTGGTAACAAAAATTACTGGTTTGTTATTGTTTTCTTCTGGGATGTTTCTTCAATTTCTCAGTCTAATGTACATAGTATATATAATATAATAGAAGCAGCACACTGCTCAAATTTGCAAAGTGCGCTACAGTTATTAGTACTTCCTTCATTAAACACGAAACGTGTCCCAAGGCCTCATTTTAATGCCAGAGTTCAATGTTAGAACATCTGATCCAATAATGAATGCTTCTATGCCTACTGATGTAAGATTAACACAAAAATAAGGAAGATGCTGCTTTAAAATTGACATATAAAGAGAAATATTTTGTTCAGGTGCTGTCAGAATATTAGTTTATAGGAATCATATTTGTAAGTGAAAGCAATGTAGGTACAGTATGACAAGTTTATTTTGAGTGAATTAAAAGCTGATAACTAATGACATTTCATATTCATACAGTTTTTATAAATTATTAATAGACATATCAGTATCCAGTTTCACTCTGTTTGGGACTCATTAAATGTATGCTGCCACTGATTTCCCTATGGAGTTCAAACCCTCAGTCAAGGATTGAAGAATGGAATTTAGGGGAATTGAACTGCTGTTCACATAGTTACTATTGAATGGGTCTACTTGCATATTTGAGATTTAATTTGTTGCAATCTGAAATCACCTATCCAAACTAAATCAGATGTGAGTTCAAGGCTCAGTCTTTCCTCTGAAATCCATGCACAATTAGTAATTATCCTTTGTTGTTAGTCTTCGATGGTACAGGTCAACTCAACTTTCTACCACATTGGGACCAGAATTTCTGTTGCTAAGCAAGGTGGTTGTTAAGTGAGTCTTGCCCGATTTTATGACCTTTTTGGCACGAGTGTTAAGTGAAACACAGCAGTTGTTATGTGAATCATGCCATCGTTAAATGAACCCAGTTTCCCCCACTGACTTTGCTTAAGGGAAGCCAACTGGGAAGATTGCAAATGGCAATCATGTGACCCCGGGACAATGCAGTCATCAGAGAACATGCCAGCTGCCAAGTGCCCAAATTTTGATCATGTGACAGTGGGGGAGGCTGCAATGGTTTTAAGTGTGAGGACTGCTTGTAAGTCACTTTTTTCCGGTGCCGTTGTAACTTTGAACGCATGTTGAATTAATTGTTGTAAATGGAGGACTACCTGTACTATATTTATTTGATTCATTCTTTGTCTGCAACATAGTCCTGTTCAAAAAAGTTAAATCCTTATCACTGACCTTAGATCTAATGAATCTTTTTTGATTATACAAAAACTGGGCAATACATTATGTTAGATGGCAACAAAAATGTGAACATTCAAATGAAAGTTAATTTAAAAAAAAGGAAAATACTTACATGGCATAGACAGTGAACATGTTAACAGATATACTCTCATGCTTACATTGGGCATTTACCTAATGATCCATGAGAAGCTGATGTCCCCAGGAAAGTATTTTCTGATTGGCTTAAGTGTCCCTGGGACTGATGGAGGAAATGCGATGATAAGCTGACCGGTGGAGAAGGAGAGGCAGAGTGAAAGGAGGCAGAACTTCCAAGGGACCCAGGGATATTTACAGGAGCAGAACTTTGCAGCAAACTCCCACCTGGACAAAGAACACACAGAAAGTATGGGAATGTAGAAGCCATGAACTATGAGTGGAAGCACAGCACAGGAATTTGAACAGCAGGTGTTTGCTTCACTCTCTGCACCAGTAAAAGGATGGGTGAATCCAGGATATTCCTCTAATCTCTATCTTTCTACACCTTCAGAGCTGGTATTATAGGAATTGTCCCTACGGCCAAGGAAAGTTAAAAAGTAAACTATTGAATGTTAGCTGCAAAACACTAGGAGTCAGGGTTAGGGTTAGAGTTAAGAATCAGAAGTTCTCCAGTAAACAAAGGACAGCTTACAATCTGAGAGATATTTAGACAGTTGATTTTCAATTCTTATAGCTCCATAATGACACTATTTATATACATGTTTAAATTAATTTTCTACTATCCCCATTATTTGTTAGTTCAAGAGACTACATTTTTATGACAACTGTAGTATCTAGTAATGGTTATCATGATTATATATCATAATTAGAATATAATTATGATTTATGCTTTTTTCAGAACGGGAAAATATGTGTTCATCAAATCATATAGATTAAGAAGTACATTTTTCAAGAAAAGTCATTTGAATTAAATGGCATCTCCACTTTTTATAGATCATGCCAAAGATATTCTTGCAAACTGAACCTCCCATTCCATCATAAGGATAAAAGTTTGTTAAGAGACAACAAATGGGACAGACTTCTGTATTCAGGTACTGGGCCAAAGGGAAAAAAATGGAGCTTAACTTCTACACACAGAAACACATTCATACGATGTTCTAGCAGAAGAGATCGGTAAACTGGTAGCACAGCAATTATTTATGCTTCACCTACAGGAAAGGGAGTAGGGTAATCATCTTCCCATTTGGCTAGAGGAGTCCCAGTTGCATGGCACAGTCAAAAAGAAATCAAACTCACTAGCCCATGAAAGTTGTTAGTGTTGGAAGAATATTTTTTTTCCTCAGTTTTAATAATGCTTGGCACATAGCACTGCCTGTGAAAGCTTCAAAATTAAAAGGACTCCTACATGGCACAGAACTTCCCATCCTCCTTTTTTACCCTAAAAGTTGCAACTGTAGATCAACCAACCTGTTCTTCTGCTATGGTATACTGAGATGGCTTGCAAGGCAACAAAGTTTTCCGATAATCTGAAAAACCAATTTCTGACTCCTTCCTATCTATCTATCTATCTATCTATCTATCTATCTATCTATCTATCTATCTATCTATCTATCTATCTATCTGAGACCAAAGAGGATGCTGCTTATGGGAACAAAGCCTAACTCTAAATGAAAAACAACACTTGGCCATATTCTCCACATTTATTTCCAAGCTGATCTTAGCCCAAACCAATATGGGCATAGCATCACTGCCAAATGTTTTTATGTTGAATACTATCTCCTCAAAGTAGAACCAATTTTGGAGAAAGCAGATCTGAACATATACTGGGCACGTGGTAGGCTAAGTCTAATTTGCACAACTACTCAAATCTGAAGAAAGAACACTAAAGGACAGGATATGCTGAAATAAAACTATGTGTTGATGAAAGACAGTTGCAAACTCTTTTGCAATAAAAAAAAAATCTGATACCAAGGTGGTTTAAGCTAATGGATGTGCCTTAAAAAAAAGTGGAGTGGCAGCAGTGAGCCAGGAGGCACTTACCAATTTGTACACAGTTTCAGTTCACAAAGAAATGTTTTGTCAATTGCTAATGGGATCTGTACACTTAGAATATAGCAAGGTTGCATAGACTATATTCACTTGAAAACCAGACATGGGGCAAAAAAAAAAGACACTGGTTTGAAATGACCACATACAAGTGATGAGATACACAAGCGGTAGTTTGTCAATGTGTGGCGACATGCCTTGCCATGACCCTGTGACAGCAGAACAGTGATACCAATCCAATTTGTTTCCTACTATTTAAACCGATTTCCCCCCCCTCCCTTCCATGGTAGTTTTGTGTCAGAATTTTGTGAACATGTTTAGTGTGCCACTGTTAAGATATTGTAATGCAAAATAAGCCATGCCTATTTCGTAAACGTCATTGGGACATCAGAAACCAGTGAAAGATATTTCCGATTTGCCAACCAATGAGGGTCCTTTGGCTCTAAGGTCCCACATTAGCCGTCAACCAATATGTCATGTAAGGGCTGGTCCTGAGAGCTTGCTAGGCTGCTTCAGCCAGCCAGCCGATGGGGCAAACCCTGCTTGGCAGAAGATCAAAGAAAGCTCTGTTGCTTTCATGTACCTATCATGATGCCACTCGTGTGGGGCACCGAGCTGCTGTCAAATGTCTTCTCCAGGGCAGCCACTCCGAATTCGTTCAGGTCCAGGTCATCCAAGGCAGACTCTGCCAGACAGAGGCACCAATTATATATTACAAAAAGGACCAACAACTTCAAGGGAAAGGGAAGTCCAAAGAGTTCACAAAGAGATGTCACTGCTCTGGACTGGAGAATCTACAATGCAAGGCTGTCATTAGTCGTTTAAATGATTCAGCTTTCAATATTGTTTTTCTGTTGCCTGATCTGAATCCTAAGTCTCTTCAGTATCAAGCTGATCCCATAGATTGACACTGGAAATAACAGCAATGCAAAACAGATCTCCCTGCACACCTGCTGTACAGCTTGACCTTGGGTAGAAGTACATCCAGGGTTGGCTTTAATAACAGGTGCCCGTCCCAGTTCACCTGGCAACCTAGGTGTCCATGATGCATAGTGATTGGAATTCGCTAATCCTATATTTAGGAATTCCACTGTGGAGAGCAACTTGGATTGCAATTAATGATAGAGGAGATGGCAATAGGAATGAGGTGCAAGTATGGTAGTGGAAAGAAGGGAAGTGTGTATGGCAGTAATATACGTAGTTGTGTGTAGGTGGGGGGGGGGAAGGGGAAATGAATTAGCATATCCTATGAAACAGGCTATAGCCAGCAGTGGCCCAATAATGAGCCAGCCATGTAGCACGGACACTGCCAGTTGGGGATGAGATGGAGCAAACCTGCACAGGATCATCCCTGGGGGTATTCCTAGCCAATGTATTTAATGTCTTGTCAAATGTTGTCTTATAAAGCATAGCATGGGTTGTGCTATATTTGTGACATTCTTGTTGTTTCAGAAAGATAAAAACTATAATATAAATAATAAACAATTTTAGATACTGAAAATGGATTTTTCCTCACCCTCACCCTCCTACATAGTTTATAATCAGTTTTCAAGTACTGCCTGGAAGGTTACTTCTTGAGCATTTAGAAAGCACATAAAAGGATTTCAGATTTCCTCAGAAATTTCCTATTAGAAAGTATAAGAAAGTCCCTGTCTAGAATTAAGAAATATATCCCCCACCAGATCCTTCGTAAGTGTTTAATTTAGTGGCAAGAGTTGTCTCTTTTATTTGTATCACTCCAGGCCTGTAATAGAACATCAACAGTTAATAAAAATGATAATAGGTTACCTGGAGAATAAGAGACATGTATCAACCAATGCTAAATATCAATAATAATAATAATAATAATAATAATAATAATAATAATAGTCAATTGCAAAAGGCAGCTTTACTTGGAACAGAATACATCCTGCGACGATACCTTTAATATCATTAAACAATATTCGTCTCTCCCAGGTTCTTGGGAAGGACTCAGTGGACAAAAATGCCAAATCCAGTTTAAAAATCTGGCTGACTGTGCAATCAGCCATAAAATAACAATAATACATTAAAAAAAGAGAAATGGTAATCCTTGTACAATCTGCACTCTTACTCTTCTTGGAAAGTTTTAGAAATTCAAATATCATAACATACGAACCCTTAAACAGAAATGTAAATAAAATCTTTTTAAAATTCTGCACTTGAAATGTTTTGTTATTGCTGTCATAAATGGAAAAGTTTCATCTTTTTAATATTTATAAAAACAGCTGCTCAGTAACAGATTATACATGCCACAGGACTGAATTTTTAGTGGATTGGCCCACACAATGGCACACTGAGCCAATTTGGTGATTTATGAGTTTAGGAAATATAGGATATGATGAAGAACATCAAACAAGATCTACACACACATATACACAGAGATTTAGGAGCAATCATGATCTTCCACTGACCATCCTGTCACATTGTCTGCTCTAGCAAAAACAGCAGAGCTGTGTCACAACCCAATAAGTTTATTGTTGTATAAAAAACTTATTCCACAATAAATTTATTAGCCTTTAAAAAGATAAAGGACTGCTTGTGGTTTTTGCCATATTTTGTTTACAGAATTCAGCTATGGGAGCTGTTATGTAAGATTGTTCTATAATTTAATTTATGAAATATGAAAGAGTTCATATTAAATGCAAGTCATCAGCCAAGTCACAAAGCAATAAAGCATAGTTTCTACTGTAAGTCCTCTAAATAAAACAACCAAAGGCTTCCCACCCATAATGGATATTCTTCTTCTGGATTCCCTGCACCATCAATGTGCATAGGCAGTATTACCTATCACGGACTCCACAGTGTCACTAGTTGGGTAGAAAGGAAGGGCATTGGCATTCATGCCTGGTACACTGCTGGTGCCTGCTGGGCTTGGTGGTGTTGCTGCCAAACTAGAAGTAATGCTAGAGGAGATGCTAGATGTCAGTGGGCTGCCAACTGGAAGAATCCCTAATATATCCTGAAAGAGGAAAATACATTCATGTATTGATGTATTGAAAATACACTCATGTATTCCTATGATGCAACAGAATATTCAGAGAGAAGTAATGATATACTTGTCATAAAATAAGTATTTCTCCCTAACATTTATATCTTACACCCTTTAATTCTAAGGTACACCCAGGGCAGCTGATTGGTTCTTAGCATTTAATACAACACAATACAACACAACACAATAAAGGAAGACTGTTTGGGATTCTTTTAGAACAGAATAACAGAGTTGGAAGGGACCTTGGAGGTCTTCTAGTCCAACCTCCTGCTCAAGCAGGAAACCATATAACATTTCAAATGGTTGTCCAATCTTTCGTTTAAAAGCCTCCAGTGTCGGAGCACTCACAACTTTTAGAAGCAAGTCGTTTTCACTGATTGTTAACAGTTCATGTATATTGTCAGCTGCATCACATCATCAAGTTATATAATTCATGATGACTGTATAATCTTGCCATTCAAAATTCAAAGGAGGCTTAAAGAAGACTTGTGAACTGCAGTGAACCTTCCTCCAATTATCTAGTCCAAGCAGTATTCAAAAATTCTGAATTTTTGTTCTGAACTGAACAGTTCATGGTTTTCTATTCACACCAACTTCATTTTTTAAAAAAATCTGAAAGAAACCAGACTGATTCTCAAACACTTAGGAAAGTGTCAATACCCTTTCAACTCCAATTAGCTTTTCACATATACCACCAACTGAAATCTACACATGAGATTATATGGGCCTCTAGAAACTATGCAGCATCCCCTGGAGTAACATACCTGCTTGGGTTGTAACAGAGGTTGTTCCTGGGTTCTATGTTCCATGGAATGGGATTTGATTTTTGCCTGCTGCAGTAATTAGAAGGGGAAAAAAGACATTACATGCTACTGAAATTGTCAACTTCTTCAGATGTTTTACAGCACTTCCTCTCTTATTTTGTTGCTTTCTGTAACATTTCTACAAAGGAAAGGGCCAGAGGGCTTCCTGAAACTAGCAAATGAAAGATATTGTATCAATATTTTCTCTTTTCTTTAATACCTACTTTTTAAAAACTAGAAGAGATGGGATAAAATGATAGCAAAATAATAGGGATAACAAATTGAAGATAATGTTGTTTGTATAGATTTAAAAAGTTCTGTAAAGGGGACGAAAAATCTGGGAATGCTATACCTAAAGATACAAATTACTTTAGAAACAGTATGGTTTACTTCATAAAACAGGATAATACTACTGTATTATCAATGAAATGGGCTTGAGTTATGGCCATAATTGTTGAAGGGAAAAAAATAATTCTCTTTTTTTTACCATTGCAACTTCAGATGGTCCTTAAATGAGACAGTCAGTAAGCAAGAACTATTCTGAATAAATTCTCATTTGCTTATCTAAAAGATGAATTTATATTTGCATAACTCTTACTTTGGTCTATTTTATGAATCACTTCTGAAGCTTCCAAGTCTAACTGATGTGTAAACAGAGCAAATATGTTTATTCTGAATAGCCTTTCCCAGATTTCCAATTCTTTTTGTTTTTCTCTAAAATACAAAACCTTTCCAGCAATGTCATTATCTCTTCCTCAAAAGCCTCTTCATACTTGCTTGTGTTTATGTATGTTCTCATGACTTGCACCTCTTGGATTCCCACAATACTACATAGCAGGGGTCCCCAACCCCAACCCCAGGTCCATGGACCGGCACCGGTCCACGGCATGCCAGAAACTGGTCCACGCAAACAAGCAAAGCCCCGTCCACAGGATGCAGGTAGCACACGAAACCAAGCCCACTCCAGCCCACAGAAAAACCTGTCTCCACGGAACTGGTCCCTGATGCCCAAAAGATTGGGGGCCGCTGCTATACAGAGATCCATGACAGGAAGTTTGCAACAATTATGTATGCATTACTTGACCTCATGTCAGCCCTAAAACCAATTTACGTAAGTTAGTACTCTTACAGCAACCACCACTGCAGAGACAGGGAGGTATTTGCCACACCATTTTTTCCCTTTTTTTCTGAATGACTGAGTCTACTTCAAAGAAATGTATGTCTTTCAATTCATTCATCATAGTCATTTTCTAACAATGGTGCTACTAGGCTCATGTGACATGTAAGGGCTTTCTGCTTATGGAATACAAGAGGTATTCTATGGAAGTAAAACACATACTGCAAGGCATCTCTTCATTTTGCAGTGCATCCAACTTGCAATAGAACAAAAACTAATATTAATGTAGCTTTATAAAATTAGGATGGACAGGCAGACCCTAAGGGATTTATCTGCAGATATTAAGGCACCCACAGGTACTATTAAGGTGCACAGGTACATCTAGCATGAAGTATCAACAATTGGTTCCATAGCTAATATATCATATCATTAATGATAATATATCATACATACATATATATATATGTATATCCAATATCCTTTTCTAATATTTTATACCTACCTGGCATTTGAAATTCTTTAGATAATCTGCTCCAACCAAGTCTTCCCGTTCAAATCCAGGTGCTTTCTTATAGCTACTTCCAGTAGTTACTGAATCTGTGGGGAAACCAATGCTTTCCAAACTATGGGGTTTTCCAATTGCACCAGGAGGGGATCCACATAAATTAGATGGGCTTCCAAGACTGCTATTTCTACACAGGATCTAACAGAAGCAGGAAGAAAAGAAGATGATAATTTGTGTATTGGATTGTAACACTCTCTACCTCTGCATCACAGCTGATAATAAACTTCTAAAAGCTAAGTTGTTAAATTCAATCAGGTTACTGAGATATACAAAGTCATAATTTAATAAAAGTCCAAACAATTACATTTTGCCTCAGATCTTAGAAGTATATTGAGCATTTTTTTTTATCAAAGCCATATTTTTAAAGATGACAATATCTTCACTGCAACTCTGATTGTTCTTTGTAGTTCATACGTTTTACAGCTTTCTGCAATTCTCAGAGATCCAGATACTGAATGAACTGCCACAATCTCAACAGATCATATAAATTTCTAATGCAAAATCAAGTAGATTTCTTGCTGTAAACTGATGCTTTCATATTTAAAATGGTTTGGAATTCTCACAGCTGAAGAAGTAAAACCATGAAATATGTCCTGCTTCTGAGTCAGGAAACAAGCAATTAGGAGATGCTTATCACAATAATGGAAGGAATGTGTTCCCCAGATCAAAATAATGTCTCTTCCCCTAGAGAAAATACTTACTGTAGCAGAAGTAGGGCTAGTTGGTAGAGTTCCTGGTTTATTCCATACCTAGAGTGCAAAGATAAATGAAACACATCATATGTGACATAGGCTACAGATTTCTAGGAGATATACAGGTTTACTCACTTGGGCATATTTTTAATTAAAATAAGCTTTATTCTTTCAGTTATATTACATATATAGTATATGTCACGTTATGTTAGAAATTTGGACTGGGATATATGTAAAATCTCATGCTGTATTATAATCTACTCTTCAAAATCCCCCAAAGTGAAAACTTATGCTAGGTAGTAACAATTCCACTTCTAAAAATTGGTTGGATCCATTCAATTGAAAAGTGGCAAGATTCTGTTGAGGAATAACTAGAACTAACTAACATAATTTGTGCAGTTTAAACCTTACAAAGATGCTGAGCTAGCTCTGAACCTGTAATCCTAAACTTTTATCTAGGACAGGTGTATCAAACCTGTGGGCCACAAGCCATGCACAGCCTTAGACAGCTAATAATGTGGCCCAACAAGATCATAAACTTTTAACATTATTATGTGTTGTTTATATACATTCACTATGTTATACATTTTAGCTGCATCCCAAGAATAATTCCTCTTCACTCAATGTAGTCCAGGCAAGCCAAAAGGTTGGACACCCAAGATGTAGGAGGAATTGCCATTATTCATAAACATAAACACTTTCTGGGATCAAAAAGTGTCAGCAATCTTCTTCCAGAAAGAGCTTATATTTAGAGAGAACTGCAGTATCACATGCTCAGTGAGGAATTTTGTAACAATTTTACATACATTGCTAAGGTCTGGGGCTTGTGGACTAGAAGGGCTGACAGGAACAGAATCGCCTGCTGCTGAGGGCATGTACATTACAGGGCCAGCTTGCGTTGGGCTAGAGACAGCTGACGTTGGCTGTAAATCTTCACTAAGTGGAGGTTCTATAGGAAACAGAACAAAACAAACCACATGATAAATATAGTTACAAAAATGGGTTCGCTACAACTCCATAAGAGCAGAGGGTAAACAGGCCATTATGCCCAGCACCAGTTCTAAAGGGCTAATCTTCCATCTGCAGCAATCTACAAACCACTGTACAAAAACAAAAAGGCAGCACAAGACTAAAGGAGAGAATGTAAGGCCTTCCTTTTTTTCTATACCAATAATCTTAAAAGAATAGCAGTTACAAATTCATAGTAGCTGTTTCCACTAGGCTTTAAGCTGCCCTAATTTATTACACTTATGATTATTTATTCAATGTATATTCCACCTTTCTGCCTAAAGGGCCTTCAAGACAACTAACAATAAAATATAAACATTTTTTAAAATTGTTAACTGAATCAGACTGGAACAGTCTGGCTGAAATTCCTTTTATATTGCCTGAAAAGACCTAATGGTAACTTTAATGTAAAAGCAGGTTCATATTAAAATAAAAATGTAATCAACTCCCAAACTATGTATGTTTTCAAAAATTAAAAATGCTTTTATTTATGACTGAAAAATAACTGATCTTTCAATGTGGACATAATATGATCACAGAATTGTTTGCTGGTTAGTAGGCTGCTTATTTATTTTTGAGCTTAAAAATAGCTGAACCCTCAAAACACAAGTCCTATCTGTGAGTTCTTTCATCAGACCTTGGCTTTGCATATATTACCCCACTGCTTGTTTGAAAAGGCCAACAACTTTTATCCTACTCTCAATGCAAAAGATTGACAGGAAGAGGCCTAATCTGAAAAATCATGGATCCACAATATTGAAATTCTAGAATTTGGGGTGTACAAAAAGTAATGCACATTTAGGAGTGAAAAAACTATAATGACAACTAGGGGTTCAGGGAGTGACCTCTTGAAGGTTTGTGCTTCTATTCCAACTTTTTCTGTCTCAAGTGATTATCCTTATTAAAAAGGGAAGGTAGACAATATAAACAGATGACTGAAAATATCTGGATGCTGTAGGCCAGTGGTAGGCAAACTTGGCTCTTTCACACCCTGTGGACTTCAACTCCCAGAATTCCCAAGACAGCTTGGCTGTC
>JANHZT010006052.1:0-10123 GCA_032468215.1 Stegonotus admiraltiensis | reverse complement strand
AAAAAACCCCCCGCGCCCCCCCCCCCCCCCCAAAATAATGCATCAGCACTCCTTACTAGTGAGTGAGAGGCCTTAAAAAAGCCATTGTTTCCTTTCATCTAAAACATACAGTCTGGTTTAATTTCATATCAAGCAAAACAAACAGCAAACCCAACTTCGAGTATAAATTAAGTTGGTAAAAATGCCTGTTAGAACCTAGTCAGCAATCATTCTGAAACTGCAGTGGATTTAAACTCTGGCATACTGTTTTTCTGACATTTTGCACAACTTTTTTTTCTTAAACTGTAACTTGATCATATAAGCACGGTATAAAATATTTATACTACATTTGCTCAGAATCAATTTAAGTAGTTTTTTAAAGCATCATGGTTACACAAAATGTAGCCTCTAATAGAAGAAGAAATGTTATCGTTACTTTAATTGTCCTATCTTGCTAAATTAATCATAAACAGTAAAAATTGCATAGCAATTTCAGGTCAATAACTGCTTTTTGAAGTAGCCTCAGAGAAAAAAACTTGAACTCAAGCCTTGTAAAGGTCTTAATAAGCTACAGGAGGACTTGTGTCTTGTGCTTGACTGTTATCAAAATCTTTCTAGCAATTTGCTTTATCTAACAAGCAAATATGTAGGTTAGGGGGGAAAAAGAATAAGTTTTCTGATACATGAAGACTGCTGAAAACACACATACCTACAACAAGGTAGGAAAAAGCCTAGATAGCTGCTCAAGGACAGCTTGAGATATTTGCTTTCAGCAAGGACCAAAATATTTTATATTTTGTAGAACATGGTGATAATGAGAAAAAGAAGTAAATTCACTTGGTTATGTGACCAACTTCAAAGAATATACAGTAATTAGAAGTATTCTTTTACAAGGCGAACATTACTCGGGAATGTGACAATAGTGAAATACAACCTTAACAAGAGGATCATTAACATGTACCTTTATAACAGTAACCAAAGGCCATATCTATTCTCCACAAAACATAAATACTGACTAAAATCCAAGACTAGGAAGCTAAAATTCCTAGTCTTGGATTTTAGTCAGTATTTACTGACTAAAACTGAACCAATGTTAGTCTTATAAAAAAAAACAATTAGAAGGCTGAAAAAATCTATCTTTAACAGCTCTTTCATTAGAAAACATGATTCTAAGTTTTTATGTGCAAATAACCACAACAATCTAATTCTACTCTTTTATGTTTGAGATTCCGGTATCTTGGTTAAGTCCTCCCTCCCTTTCCTAAAACCCTTTTCTGTGGATTTTAATTGGAAATTGATTTTATCTGGGGTGTTTTAAGTATTCGACCCAAATTGTTTATAATTTTTAAATTATTTTTAATTTTTGTATGCTATGTTTTAATTGTGGCTGTTCACCGCCCTGAGTCCTGCAGGAGAAGGGCAGTACAAAAGTTTGAATGAATGAATGAATGAATGAATGAATGAATGAATAAATAAATAAATAAATAAATAAATGGCACCTTGCTATTAGGGGAGGTTGATATTGCCTTCTGGTGGCATCCAGGTTTCAAGCAGGAGGTGTTCCCAACCTTACCCAGAGAGTTAGTGGAACAGGGATATTTTCTTAAGTTTTCCAGGAACATTTGGGAGTGAACAATATATAAATTACTTAAAGTTGTAAATAACTTAATATTTAAATTATTTAAACATTTTGCTTTGAGAAGGTATAATTCTCAGACAGAAGCACATTTTAAAAAATGAATTAAAAACTGTCTATGGAAATTGTCAGTCATCCAAGTCATGGTTGTCCCAAAGGTGCTTTATCAAAAGACAACTGGACTTTTCACCTCTCATCCAGCTCTGAAGAAGCTTCTTGGATGGGGAAGGAAAAACAAAAAAAGGCCAGTTGCCTTTTGAAAAAGCACCTTTGGGAAATGAAAATTACATATAATGTTTGAGAAAGAATTTTCAATGTCAAAATGGTAACTGATAATTGTGCTTTCAGAATTTTCAGAAATCCTAATTAATAAAAAGGCCTAGGGGCTGTAGATGATTCATCAGTGCAGGTCTCAAAACAATCTTACTGAAATTTCAAAGTGTTGTTACCATTCAAATTTTAACTATACAGGGGTATATGATTTAAATATCTAAGGTAGAACAAGGAAGATTCCCATTTCCCATTGGTTGAACCTTTCAGCTCAAAAAGTATGAATCTATATTGAGCTTCAGCATAGTACATTCACAAGTACATACACATAGTACGTACACTATGTGTATGTACATTCAAAGCTTATCAGTTCATTTGAAGGGAAATTAGAGTCAGGGGCTTCAATCAATGGGATTATAATCAGGTATGTGGGAAGTCCTGCCTTATTTAAAGAACAAAATGTTGTTTTTAAATGTGACAACTGCACCTTTATCATAAGCTTAAAATGGAAAGGTTTAACACTACCCACAAGGGAGGAATGGTTGGTAAAAATTATGGAACTTGCAGAGATGACTAAATTAACTTCTTAATTAGAGGAATATTTGCATTTATCGCTGAGTGAAAACACCTTATACATTTTTTCCAAGAAACAGAAAAATGCATTTATGAATTGCAGTTTTGATATTTAGAAAAAATGTATAATAGAAAAATGAGGTTTTTTTTTATAATAATAGAATAAGAGATAACTTTGTAATCATACATCCATTTACTGCAAAGGAAATGAGAAGCTTCTTTTATTTCTTTTTATCCTTTCTTTCTGCACCGTCTTTTCTTCTCTTCCTTAGTTCTCTTTTTTCTATATTTGTGTTAGTTTTTACGTTCTCTTTAAAACTTTTAATAAAATTTATGTTAAAGACAATCGTTGATGCTCACCAGGCTGGACAAGATTACAACTATTTCCAAAGATTTTGAACCACATCAATCCACTGTCAAGCAGATGTATATAAATGGAGGCAATTCAACACCATTATTGCGCACCCCAGGAATGGTCAACCAACCAAAATCACATCAAGAACAAGGTCTATATTATTCTGAATTCATTGTTCCAACAGTAATGGCAACCTGCCCTGGTGCAGAGGCAGCAAAGCAGGCCAAACCCTGCCTAGCAGGGTTGCAGGAGAAAGTCACTAAATCCAAAAACAGAACACTGGTGCCTGTCTACAGTTTGTGAAACACCACATGGATAAGCCAGAAAGTTATTGGAAGAATGTTCTATGGATGGGTGAAACTAAAAAAAAACTTTTTAGCTTGGATGAAAAGCATTATGTTTGCATACATATGCATTCTTACAGAAAAACTTTATCCCATCTGTGAAACATGGGGATCGCAATACCATGGTTTGGCCTGCTTTGCGGCCTCTGCACCAGGACAGGTTGCTATTACTGTTGGAATAATGAATTCAGAATTGTATCAACAAACTCTACAGGGATATATTACGGTATCTGTCCATGAGCTGAAGCTCAAGAGAAAATAGGTCATGCAACAAGGCAATGATCCAACACGAGTCATATGACCAAAGAATGATTAAAGCAAAAGAAACTTAATGTTTTCATAAAGTCCAAACCCTATAGAAATGTTTTGGAAGGACCAGAAGACTATAGTCGTATGGCCAAGTTCTAAAAGCAGCATCCCACACCATAGCCTACACTGCCTACCAGTTTAACATTAATAGCAAATGCTTACATGGAAGACTTATCCTCTTAGATACTTCCTCCCTTTCTTTCCTCAAAATCTTACCCTATAAGTATCACTAATTTTAGACACAGATGGCCTTTTATTTGAATTCCACTGGAATGAGACCACTTCCAGTGATGCAAATCAGAATCAAGACAGCAAATTCTTAGCTAACAAAAATTCTATATAAAACTATACACAAAGTATGTGGGTCTGCTACAATCTTCCAACTGATGTTTTTTAAAAAAATATATATTTAAAGCTTTATTTCAAATGCATTTCAACACATATCTTTATTTACCAATTTAAGTAATGTATTTCACCAATGTTTCCTTGACATAAGAACAATTATTATAATATTTAGTATGTAACATTTTGGTTTAAGGTGGCAATTAAGGTGATATAATTACATACATCTAATTTTAGAAGTTGAAAAGAATCTTTTCAATCTACTAGATAGTTTGAGTAAATACAGATACAACATAAGTTGATGTGAAAATTAGAACTACTAATATAACATCTTAGAAAAATGTTTGGTAAAACCACATTTGAACTACTGCAGTCAGTTCTGTATACTACTGCTTGATATTGATATTGTAGAGTTCAAAAAGATGCAAAAATGAGTATCAAATGAATATCAAAATAATCAAAGGGCTCTTATATTACAAAAGGTTACAACACTGAGGGATGCTTTAAAAGAAAAGTGATTATGCAATTAAATGTAATTATATATGCAATTTTTTTCTCTTCCTTATACTAGAATCTTGTGCATACAGTGAAATAGAATAGTAGAAGTTTTACATCACAATAAAGGAAGCACTGCATCACTCTCCTTCAGCTATTGAATTTTGTACAAGACAGAGTTATGGCTTTAAAGATCATAAGACAAAATTGTGGAAGACTATTAATGGTTTAGTAGCTATCATTCACAATAGGTATATATTAATTTCATATTTGAAGGTAGTATATCTCTGTTCATGAACATGTGAAGAATGCTTTTGTGTTCATACCCATATGCTTCTAATTGGTCTGCAAATATCTCATTGATCATAGCTGAAAATGATCATTACAGTTTGCCCAAAATTCACATTATTCTGTATTTAGACCAGTGGTTCTCAACCTTTTCTTCATCATAATCCCCCTTTAAATACCTTTTGTGGCCTGAACTATGGCCATGGACTTCCAAGACTTAACTCAAGATTTATATCATAACATTTCTTCCAGCCTTCACTGACCCCATGTTACGACATCGCAGTTCCCAAGGGTCCGTGGACCACAGGTTGAAAACCATTGATTTAAACTATTGGGATTCGATTTTATCCAGTACCCAATGAATTTCACAACAGTGATTTAAACAGCAGTAAACTATTTATAATAAACATTCAGCTTAACTGGAGTTTTGATTCTTAAACAGGTGTGCTATTAATGTCTCTTCTGAGAAGCAAATTCCAACTAGCCCACCATCAAAAACACCATGCCCCTCCCCTTACTGAATGTCTGACCCTTTTGCAATTCTGGGACAGAATTCCATTTAATAAATAAATACATAAATAAAAGCAGGCATTATTCATTTGCTTAGCCAGGAAGGTGTTATTGTTTTATAATAAATTCTTAAAATATAACATTATCAACTGATATCCATTTTTTAAGTAATCTGACATTATAGCCATCCGGTCCTAATTTCAAGTTAATATTGAAACATTTCTGTTAACATTTCACCTGCATTTACTTGTTTTATTGACACAGGAACAAAAGAGAGAAAAATATTCCTATGATTATTTCAAGCGATATCAAGTGGTATTCTGGACATTAGCTATCTCCAGAAAACAGAAGAATTTGCTTTGATCATAATATAACACTACAAGATTGGTATTAAAAATTATATGATAGGGGCATGTAACAATTTCCTAACAGTTTTGCAATGAAAAGTTCACTGGAATACCTGTATCTCCCACAGCAAAAAGACATTTGAAAATTGATGTTTTAAGCAGCCTTCTCTTACCTCTACCACCGCTTCACTCACAGCTTTCAGTAGTTGCTCTTCAAAAAACAAAAGCAAAGACAAGTCAGGATCCTGACAAATACACTTCCTGTGGTGTCCCTCATTTGGCCATAGTTCTGAATTTTTATCTCCTCCCTACTTTGTTGGTTCAGATATCAAGAGAAAAAAATTCAGGAAACTGAAATACTAGTAATAACTAACTGAAGGGAAGAGTTGATGTTTAACAGAAACTCAGCAATACATAGCTCACTGCTACGTCAGTAACATGAAGTTTCTTTCAAGCACCTCAGAAATATTTGCCCTGTAAAGACATGATTGAAATGATGTATTTCTTGTCCTCGGTTAATAAAAAAGGCATATGGCCTGTCTTCATTTATGTATCTAATAGCTTAATTTTGGATTTGATTATTTAAAATTATCATTTTAACATTTAAAGTTTTAAGAAATGGATAATCTTCAGCTACTCATTAGAATGTGCCCAGTAACTATATATTTACAAACAACCAAATATAAGATGTATAGAATAATTTTATCAATTTAGGAAAGAAGAAAAAAAATAAAAATATGGTAATAAAAAAACATTGTATTTTATTTTAATTTAATTTCTAGAACAATTTTTATCCTACCCTTCAGGTATCTATGTACCTTTCAGGAAAGACTCTTGCAAGCAAGTCCAATTAAAAAACAGAAACAGAGATCTCAGAATAAATATTTTCAAAACATATTTTCAGTACCAGGACATAATTCAGAGTTTCAAAACAATAAGGAGGAACTCACAGATACACTACTGAAACCATATGTTTATGACTTGAAACAAAAATGTATTTAAAGTTAGTGTTCTTCTTTGTAAAGCAAGTTTCTGTCCATTCATGCAAAATATTTTCAGGTTCCACCTACAGGAGCAGCAATTTTTAAGTGGCAAATATTTTCAAAGGATAGCACGAGTAATAAAAATAAAAATGTATAAAAATCTGAAATTTCACTGCCATAGCAGCAGGAGCATGCATAAAATTCTAAAGCTGTTCAAAGTCATTGGGAGGCATATAAATTTATATACTACTAAATGGGTGAAAAGATGAACCATAGAACAAAACTTTTTGAACTATGATACATCAAATGGGTTAACCCATAAAATGCATCCAAAATCTGGGAGTCATGACTCTTGTGCAATTGAAATTTGGCAAATTTTATAAAACATTTTATAACATAAATATTATCACAAGAGCAGTTTATCACATACAGGTAGCCTTTGACTTAGGACCATTCATTTACTGACCGTTCATAGTTACAACAACACTGAAGAAAGTGATTTATGACTGTTTTTCACTCTTACGACCACTGCAGTATCCCAATGGTCATGTGATCAAAATTTGGGCACTTGGCCACTGGCATGTATTTATGGCAGTTGCACTGCCCTGGGGTCATCTGGTCATTACTTATAACCTTCCCAGCCAGCGTCCAACAAGCAGTCAATGGGGAAACTGAATTCACTTAATGACTGCATGATTCATTTGACATCTGCACAGTTCGATTAACAACTGTGGCAAAAAAGGTTAAAAAATGAGGCGTAACTCACTTAAAAACTGCCTCGCTTAGCAACATAAATTTTGGGCTCAACTGTGGTTATATATTGAGGACTACCTGTAGTGCAGAATGAAATAAAATATTTCCTGTGCTGATGTTTTGACTGTTGAATATAGGTTATTTTCAAGGCAGATACATCTGAATGTATCCCAATTTTTTCAAGGGAGATACATATCTGGATGTATCCCAGTTTTTTCCAGTGAAGATAGTACATTAGAAACCCTGTTGGTGCCTTCACCAATGACAGAGCTTCTAATGTAATGCTTCCGATAAAGAAATACTTTTGAAAGGATGAGCCAAGTATGAACAACAACAACAAAAGAACAACAAAAGAAGCAGCCTGAAGAAAATATGGTTATTTGTGACAGAAAAAACATTCAGTTTATACTAGAAAATCTCCTGGAAATTTAGCACATTAATTGTATTTAATGAAAATGTTTTAGTGCAAATTGTTTTGGGAAAAACCCACATCAGTGGCTGATAGTTTACCCTCTTCCCCTCCTTAATACAGTAGTAGCAATATTAGTAATATTGCAACTGGGAACAGAAAAAATGTTTTGAGTCCCTGGTCTGCTAATTACTAGAAAAACAACTGCAATAAAAAAAGAGAAGGCGGTAATGCAACTCTATCTGAAAACTAGAAATGAAGATATTAAATGCACAATAGAACATGTGCTAAAGTGAGGGAGATGGGACTGTTCAGAAATGAGAAAAATAAATAAAAAAACAAAAAATATATTTTATCTGTATGAACTGCATTTTCTTCTCACGGAATTCCATTTAGTTATGCATCTCTAACCTTAAACTGTCTACCATGGACCTCACCCCATTCCTAAGAGATCTGTAAGGGAGCATGCATAAGTGCACCAGCGTGCCTACCATCCCTGTCCTACTGTTTCCATGTATTCGTACTCATTTCTTATGTTTATACTTATACCTGTTTTTACCTATATGTTTATGTGTTATGTTTATACTTATACTTATTTTCTCATATATACTTGACAATTAAATAATAAATAAATAAATAAATAAAAATATTAATGTTATTCTAAAGCTAGATACAGTTAAGTACTGGTAAATTACTCACATTTGAATTGCAATTTTTAAAAAAACACATTGTTTTCACTCTCATTGGAACAATCTCTTTGGGTAGTTCTGAAACCAACTGCAGTTTAATTATAACTAACATCCAAGTCAGAACCAAGGTGTTCCCAGTTGCAACAGATGTTTGTAACTGCCTGAACCATCAGAAAGAGTGAATGAAGGAAAATCAATGCCTTAGAACAGTGGTACTGGAGAGAATTTTTGAGACTACTTTGGACAAGAACAAATCATTCAATATGAAGTGAAGTAAAACCAGACTGCTCACTGGAAGGAGTAATAATGAAGCTAAAGCTTAACCATGCAGAAGCAAGAGTTACTGGAGAAGAATCTGATGTTTCGAAAAATCGAAAGCAATAAAAATACTAGCAGAATACATGATCGTTGAATACTATCATTGATGTCGTTAGCACACATTTACAAAACTCAAAGCAGTAGTGACAGGTAATCCTAGTGAACTGCTATCATGAAGAATAAGCAGCGAATAAACAAAGCCTTCAACTTAATTCATTACATGCCTTCACTCTAAATTAAAACATTACTTTCCTCTACAATGTAAGGTAGGCATATATATGAACACAGAACTATTTTATGTGTAAGGTAAACTAAATTGCACTTGCCTTATTGACAGAGAAATAATTTTTGCAGACAGCACATACTTTTTTTTAGTTCTGCATTCACAAAGATGAATCTATCAGTTTCATAGTGTTTACTGAAGGGAGACATTTCATAGTAAGTTGATGCGCAGCAGATTTCTTCTAAGAAAAAAAACCTTGCTGGCAAACACTACGGGAACTACTTTTCCAACTGAGTTAACTATAAGGTACCTGTACACCACTGGCAAAATACCCTAGGAAAAACACAGTCCTTTATCCACCTAATAAAGGACCTAGAGACTTGCTTCCCAGCACTGCCAAACTTAATATGTGATAAAAAGGCTTTCTATCCTTTTATATTTATGTTTCAGATAAATAAACATTTTGATGCAATTTCACTTATTTCAAAATCTCTACTTAGATTGGTGGAGATTTGCTCAAAAGACTAGGTAAAACTCTTCTTTCTTTTTCTGGTTTATGTGACTTTAAATTAACTTAGGGAGACAAAAAAGGGCCAAGCCTTAATAGTACTCTATATAAATTAAAGTCAGAAAGGCTTTCACTGATTGACGGAGCTGTGAGTTCCCTTACTATTCTTGCTGAAATGATCACGAAAAAGCAAGTTACTATATTTACAGACGCTTCCCTTTAAAGGAAGCCAAGAGGAAGCTACATACAGTTCTCACTTAATTACCATTAATTCAGCAACTGTTTGAAGTTGATCAGTCCTCAAAGTTATGGCCATTGTAGCACACACACAAACACCCAGTTATGTGATTAAAATATAGGCACCTGCCAGCTGGCTTGCATTTATGACCACAGTATGCACTTCAACTCTCCCCATTCACCTGTCTTACCTCCATCTTTCCACTACTTCCACTGTCTCCCCCAGCTAAACTTTACTGTCATTTCTTCCTGCCACTGGCCCAGGATAAAGGAGTTGGGTGAGGGCATAGCCTCAGGATACAAGCCCTGATCACGGCAGAATGGTGGAGCTCATCTGCCATTGAGACCTTGCTGAGCACAGTCAGGGAGAAGGCAGCAGGCTGGAGCCAGCAGGGTTGGCAGGGTAGCAGTACCAGGCTGGAAAAGATTACAAAACTATTTCCAAAGAGCTTGAATTCTACCATCAGTTAGATCAGGGGTGGGCAATTGTGGCTCTTTTACAACCTGTGGACTTCAACTCCCAGAGGGTCATCTCAAGGCAGCAAACATATCAAA